>JAODLL010000009.1:670960-711016 GCA_026546735.1 Forbesichthys agassizii
TGTGATGAGTCATGCTAGCACCTCAACATGTCCAGTACCTCTGTATGTGATGAGTCATGCTAGCACCTCAACATGTCCAGTACCTCTGTATGTGATGAGTCATGCTAGCTAGCACCTTAAGAAGATATCTCTAATCTTTATTTTACGCACCTCAGCATGCAGCAGCAAATAACAATGCCAAGCATGGTTATTTCTCTTAAATGATGCTAGTAGAAACATTTGTGAGGTAAATTAGTTGCAAATTAGACTCAAATGGGAATCTTAGTGAAGTCTATGAGCAAACGGAACGTCTGGCTTCCCAGACTGGTTCCCCAATCCCGGTCCTAGAGGGCCGCTGCCCTGCGTTTTTTAGATGTCTCCCTGCTCCAACACACCTGATTCACCTGTGAATGAGCACTGATTCACCTGTGAGGGGACAACTGGTTTACAGGAACGTATTCTACTTTCAAACGTGACAAAACGGCATCAGACATCAACATATCCTGGTGTTTGCTAAATTGCTATTGCGGAGTGAGATACTGCAATGATGGCGACAACCAGAGCCAGCACAGCGCAATATTCCAAACCGTTCTTGAGAAAAGCTATGAGTTTGTCCATTTATACACAGTCTATGGTGTTTCCCTATAACATCTCCTCTGTGCCTCTTGTTCTTATACTTTCATCCGTCATCACACGCCGCTCCCCCTGCATGCTCAGAGGGCCCACAGCCCCTGGTGTGGTTTGACCACGGCAGGTTTTTTTTAGCCTTTGAAGGTGAGTCGGTCCACCTCCTGCAGACACCTCCTGCATGGATGACCTCCTGTATCCCGAGTCCCGTCCTGTCCGCACTGACGTACCCACCCATTCCCACCAATAATGCAGTTCCTAGAATGAGTGTTCAGCCTGGAACTTGGTTCTATTGTTTCGTTTGGTTTTTTATTTTTTTTAGTATCTTTCCCGTATGCTTACGTCAGCAGAGACAAACAGGGCAGACATTGTAAACCTGCCTATTATTGGAACATTTTGGACTCCTTGGAATGGCTGATACAGTTTCCCGTTCAGTGTACACAAAGATTCTGGAATAATAACAAGATGGTGCATTGTAATGCATTTCAATAAAAGCAAAAATTGAATGCTTTAGGTTTCTTGAGCAGTGGAGGCTGACGTAGGCAGTGCCCAGACAGCTAAATCTGCCATGCATGGCCTGAAACAAAGTCAATTTACCCCAAAACTGTTTGCTGCAGAAACACCATTGTGGCCTCATATTGATCGTAGGAACTTGGGAATTCATGTTGGCATAAAAATGAACACCAGAGAGAATTAATCAGCAATATTATGTTGAAACCCGTGGACCTCCCCATTGACTTGCATGGAACGCTGGGTAGTTCTGGTCTGCTCAAAAGGGTGAAAAGCCACCCTCCTTTTTCCAATAATCGAACGCTCATTGTTCATTGAACCCTCTCTGTTATTCCAGTCTCTCTGGTATGTGTACATACTGTATCTGTAAATTGGAACGGGAAATTACAGAAAGTGCTTCTTTCCGCCTGGCCCTTTATTGAGAATGTGATTTCTGCATCTGCACACTTTTACCTTTTAATAATAACAATAAAAAGAGCATAAGAAGCAGCAATGCCTCTTGACCAGGCGCTGGCGCGGGTCTGCCAAGCTACGTCATGTTTAATAAACATTGCTTGCGTCTACTTGGCCTAGCATGCTCCAGAGGTCCAAGCCCGCTCACCATGGGGACCCAGGACACCCTTCCAGTGGCAGCTGCCTTCACAGAGACCATCAACGCCTACTTCAAGGGCGCCGACCCCAGCAAGTAACTATAATAATCATCTTTATTGTCCACATTGATTGGGAATGTGCCTTTGTTAAAACACATCACACAGCAAGTCCCAGAAATATAATAAATACAACAAAGAACCATGCAAATACAGTATGATGCTTCCTCAGAAGCGCTGCCCCCCCCCCCACCTTCTACATTGGACATGTATTGCTAAGATAGTGTTATGTGTTTGTGTTCCCAATTACAGAGCCATGGCTCTATAACACCGTGTTATTCGTATAGCTTGGACACAGACTAGGCAGCTAATGGGTCATGAGGGGATATTGAAATAGACTGAATTTGACAATAAATGTATTAGCTTACAAACACTGACTAAATGGGCGCATTTAGACTGCTACACCTATAAGATGGACACTAGGTGTAGGCAAGGGCCTACCGGTAGTCAGACTGGATGGATTTTGTTATTGTGAATGCAGTGTAAAGTAACAATCAAACAATTTGGACAAGACATTAGAAACATTCAATACATCAGCACCACTATGACTCTATTAAGTCTGGTCCCTACTATTACGGTATATTGTCTCAAGAAATATATTAGAGGCACACAAAGGTTGGTAATAATCATCTCGTCAGACGACACACACAACTATTTGAAAGTGACGTGGCGATTTCCAGTTCTCTGAAGTGTGGTGTGGTCTGCTCATTGCCTGCTTCCTCAGATGCGTGGTGAAGATCATGGGTGAGATGGTGCTGTCCTTCCCTGTGGGCATAACCAGGCACTTTTCCAGCCAGCCGACTCAGCCCGTCCTCACCTTTACCATCAGCAACTACCGCCGGCTGGAGCAGGTTCTTCCAAACCCCCAGCTGCTCTGCTGGTAGGGCAGGCAACTCGTGAAAAGACACGTTCTCCCTTTGAGTTGACTAGAATGTGATGGTGTGAGGAGGGAGATATTGGACAAATAGCGACAAGATTTTAGAGCATTTTACTTGCATTTTAGTGGAAGCAAAGCTAGAACGCCGCTGGTCTCTTTAAGTGGGCGTGTCACCAACGGCACATTGCTGTGGAGGTTAACGTAGGCAGCGCCCAGACAGCTAAATCTACCATCGTCATTGAAACGGAGTCAATTCACCTCAAAACAGTTTGCTGCAGAAATACAGCTGTGTACTGTTGTGTACTTTTTTGATATATTTTAGAAATAAACACCACCCCCCCCGACACAAACACACTTACCACGATGATGACATCATCCATTGCGATGCCGGACCGTAGACATCGTCAGGTGTTAATTTGATAGATTTGGGCCAACTCTGGTTGTGAGAAGTATTTGTTAGAGCCCGTCCAACCCTTTCGTCTAAACCCTGTCTTCCCACAGTGATTCCATTGCGGATTCTGGGGAGACAAAGGAATTCTGGGTAAATATGCCAAACTTGATGAGCCATCTAAAGAGAGTGGCCGAACAAAAGCCCCAAGCAACGTACTATAATGTGGATATGATCAAATATCAGGTCTGTACATACGTAAGTCTATCTGCCTGCATGACTAACTGCCTTTTTGTGTTTTATGGTAATAAAAAAAATATATTCAGTATATCTCATTACTTTTATAAGGTACTTACCTCAATATACTTTATATAAGTACATGCTTCATTTGGGATAAAGTATCCCTATAGTCACTGTAATAAACCAAATTATTTAAAACCTTAATTGGGTTCCACTGTATCGCTGTTGTACACATACTCCAGTCATTCTCACTGTATAAAACCACATGACCAGGAAAAACTTGGATGTGGTAACTCAGTAAAGAATGATAATAGATCAAAACAACAAACTAATTAAATATTTAATGCCATTTTCATTATGGCGTCCTAAATAGAGTGTCACAGTGTTCATATCCGGGCCGTGGCCCATGAAACATGTAGTTCTGGTTTAGATGGTGGTGCTCTTGGGTAACATCTAGTGGTAGGAGGTCATATAGATTCATTTTAAATGGGCCTTCTCTGTACCTCAGGTTTCAGGCATGGGGATTCAGTCTACCCCTTTGAACCTGGCAGTGAGTTGGCGTGGTGATGCCAACAGCACAGACCTACGGATAGACTACAAATACAACACTGAGGCTATGGCTGCTCCCGTGCCCCTACACAACATCCAGTTCCTGGTCCATGTGGACGGGGGCGTGGCCAAACTCCAAGCAGTGATGCCCTCTGCCGCCTGGTAATGACGCTGATGTGGTGGTAGTTCATTAATATACACAGGCACTTCACCATAAGACAAGCCATCATTTTTGGTTAGTTTTCGGTTTTGTTTCTGAAAAATATTGGATAGATTTTAGATTTTTTTTTAAATTCTTTGTGAAATTTCATGAGGCACAAGGCATTTTAAAATGTTATTGCACTCCAGCTCTGAGCCTGACTCCGCCCACTACAACTTGGAGCTGAGTGAGGGGAGGGGCTGAGAGGGGAACCCCCATAATAATTAACATTAACATTTGAATTTGATGACGTATGAGCGTACTCATAATGTACCGATGAAAACCAGCCAGGTCCTGGGGTGATTTTTAACGGATATGTCGTGTAGTTCTGTGTTAAAAACAGGAATGTTGTCAATATTAACACCAGCATTGATGTGTCACATCACAGATCAATCCTATTACTTAATTTACTGCTGAAAAAACACATTTTAGGTTTCAGTTAAACTTTAATAATAATAATAATGCTGATAATAATAATAATAATAATAATAATAATAATAATAATAATAATAATAATAATAATAATAATAATACTACTACAATTAAAACAATAACATTTAAAATTCCTTATTTTCTAAGCAATTAAAGCGTATTCTCTCAAAATAAATGCTGGTGTATCTTAAATGAATCAACCAGCATTAACTGTAGTGGTTCATTCCTAATGTGTAATTAAACTGAACTCATTCTAACAGTTTGTATTATACTAACAACTGTGCTTTGTATGCATTTAACAGCATTATTTGCATTCGGGTCCAAATAGACTTTGCTTAATATTATGTTTCTTTCCATGAAGGAATCCAGAACAGCAGACGATGCTGTGGAAGATAAATTGTTTATCTCACAGATCAGATAATGGAGGTAATTGTGACTATGTTCTATAACTCAATATTACAAAAGTACAAATAATAATAATTCCTTGTCTTTTTATAACAAGCACTGATTTTAATTGATTTTGAAGTTTTGTGGAAGAATTATTACTATTGTCATATGAACACACCTCATGTGACTTTTGTCAAGCAGACGGATGACTCTTATCCCTCTCAACTGCCATGTTATTACTCTGAAATGTCTCTCTACATGCATGCCCGTCTGCCTCCTGCAGGAGTCGGGGCTCTGCTGGGCAGGTTCCAGCTGACTGCGGGCCCCAGCAGACCCTCGCAGGTGGCGGTCCAGTTCAGCGGCGAGGGCAGCACCTTGTCGGGCTGTGACATCCAGCTAGTGGGGGCTGGCTACAGGCTCTCGCTGGTCAAGAAGAGGTTTGCTGCAGGTTCGTTAGAGCGGTGGTTCTTAGAGTGGTTGGTCGCGAGACACAGAAATTAAATTACATTTTTTTCATTATTAGAAATAGCCAATTTTAGCCATAATTGTATATACATTACTTTGATGTATTCTGCTACTAGCTTCTATTAAAATACTACTAAATACATAATAAATATAAATAGTATGGTTGTTGTGCTTCTACCACCTCTGTGGATAGCAAGGGTCGTGAGTCTTTGGCACTGACATTTTCGGGGTCGTGACCTGAAAGGTTTGGGAACCCCTGTGTTAGAGCACTCAGGAGGCCTACAAAACGAGACCACCGTCCTGATCTCGTCCTGTGCTACAGTTTCATTTGCCACATGTTACCTGTGTGAATCAGCCTTTATCTTACCCAGCCGCAATGTTAAAAGTCAGCTAGAGCGCTGGTGGAAACTAGGGATGGCACCGATACGATACTGAGATGGAAAATCGGTCCGATACTGACATAAATACCTGGATCGGTATCAGTGACAATTGGACAGTTGTAACCATGGGGGGCTGATCCAATTAAATACATGTACACACATAGGTCTAGTTTCAAGCATCAGCAATGTCTAACCTACCAAGGCCACACTATCAGCAGCAGATTTATAAAATGCATCTAAGTCCTAAAATAGAGATTGGCTGGCATTTATTTAGCAACTTAACTTAAAACAAACCACTCAAACTTATGCATACATCAATGACAACATTGTAATTTTTCCTTATATTCATATATAGCCCATGCATGTCACATTATGTTTTACAGAGTTAGGAAGCAATGTTCAAGCCTGATGGTTCCCTACGAAAAACATGATTCACAGTCTTTTCCTCAGTCACAGCTAAATTTAACACTGGAATCGGATCGCTACTCGGTATCGGCCGATAACCGAAGTATCTATCGGTATTGGGACTAAAACATTTGCCTTGTGGAAACAGAAACGTATGACATACATACGCTGGTGCCATCCTATTTAGCTGGCTGCTTATTAGCCGACTGTTTTGATAGTAATGGCGAAATTAAATTGGAGCTTGTGAGATCAGGAGGGTCTCACGAGGCTAGTGTTTTAGGTTAAATCAAGTTGTATGTTGTTTGCCTCTGAAAATCAATGCTGGAGTACAAAAACTATGGTTACTTTCTCAGTTGTAGTTAGATTATCACTACCCAAGGGTTTACATTGCACATTCAGAAACACTAGTTTTTCTAAACAAAAACAAGCGTTTTGAATTTGTATGTCTTCATACAAATGAGTACATGACATGAGTATTGCAGTGCGTGCGAGTTGTTGTAGTTGTAATGTACTTTTGCTATCAATGTCTGTGCTCTTTTTAAAAGCAGAAATTAACCCCAATATCAGATAATCACACTGATTTATTTGCCAAGAAACATATAATCCGTATACTCTATTGTTAGAGGACTGGAACCGCCATTGTTTCTGTAATCAAATTGTTGTAGAGTTTATTAAATTAAGGATATGTTTTTGACCACTTGATCCACAACAAAACCAGCTCTTACCACAAAACGAGGGGTTCATTAATGGTGAACATCAGCCGTAAGACTTATTTAATGTTGAGGTGAGGAAGCTACAGTCTTTGACAAATAACTTAAACTTTCATGTGTTCTTCACAGGAAAATATATGGCAGATAACTAGTTGGGTGGTGTGAATCACAGAGAACCTATGGCTTTTGACTGAGAAGAGGAAAGACTACGTGTCCATCCAACATTCTGTACCCTTTACCAAACAAAAGACATTCCCTTTAGCAGCAATGGATTAATAGTTACACCATCAGAACATGATCACAGCCACAATTGACCTACACACACACACACACACATATACACTGCAACTGGTATTGTTTTGAAGAAAATATTATAGGTAACCACTAAAACTTAAAAATGGATCAGTGTGGATTAATCAAGTGATCCAGCCTTATTTATTTTCAGGCCTTCCTTGATTTTATGGACAGTTGCAAGGTACAAGCTGATGGAAGTAGATTTATAATAGTAATAATAAGTAGATACATTTTTGGAAAATACTCAATATAAATGTGGTTGCTATTGCGTTCCCATATAGAACCAACAAATAAAGTTATTTGACAATTGATATATGTGCAATGACCGTTAGGTATACTTTTATTTAATCAGTGAAAAAGATAATTTTGCCCACTTTGTGGTGAAAATGCTTAGTGATCTGGCAAACATTTACTGTACACAATTGACTGTAGATATGAGCAGATTGCATTTCTCATTCCAAACAACTTGATTCGTACAGATAATGTATGTCCCCATATCATGTTGGAAACAATCATTTTAAGGGTAAACAAAGCCAGAATGGATGGACAGATTTCTAATGTTACCTTCGGCATTGTTTTACAATGTGGCTAATGTTTTGATCTATGGTCGTCAGAGATTTTGTCTGTCTAAAAATATTGACGTCACAAGGTTAGGAGAAATGTGTAGTTCATTACAAATGCAGCTCTATAGTTCCCTCTTGTCAATTTAATTTCTTGTTCTTCCACCATGTGGAGTAAATAGGTGTTTTATCATTTTCTAATAGCAATATTTTAAAACAATGTAAAAAGTGTAAATACAAAACAAAAAAATGGATATGTCTGTGACTGTCTTTTTACTTAATTTTATTCCTTATTATGCATTACGTTGGTTTACTTGAACTCATTGAAATCACTGTTCATCTTCAACTATTATTTTAATGTGGATTTCTGTGAAACAAAAAAGCAAAAAAAAAGCAAAGGTCCGACTGTCCCTGGTTTATTCAGCGACACATGGTTGTGCATGAAATCAGCATTTTTCCAACGCTGTTTTCACAAATATTTCCACGTGTTTGTGATTTATGCGTTACAAAAATCATCATTGCTTTAGGAGATGAGATCGTCTGCCTTCATGTTACTGGCATTGCAATTTGGCATGCATTCCTTAAATTACGTCTTAATATAGCTGCTAATCTGTTGGACTTGCACATGTTTAAGTCTTTTAATACAATGGCCCTTAACCATTCATGTGAGGCATCATCATTCGATGACTTTGTCATGGGTTTTACATTTAATGTGTGTGTGGACATCTCGTACTGTATATTATGTTATATTATGTTTTAATTCACAGTTTAGTCCGGGCTGTACATTTTAATTTAAGCCGTTGAAAGTAAAAAATCGTTATTGTTTTTTTGTTATGTTTTCAGTTGCCTTGTGTATTAAATTATGTTTACTAAATGTTTTCTGTAAGATTATATTTTCTATGAAATATCTTGGCTGTATTCCTTTCACTGCATAACACAGAATATGCAAACATGACATGTAAATTTCCCATCCAAAGATTTTTAAAGTAAATATATGAAAGGTCATTATAATGTAATACCTGTTTTACTTGGTAATAAAGAAGGGCAAATATTGAATGTTTAATGTCTGTCGTGATTTGTCTTTGTGAAATTATGCAGTAGCATACTGGTAATTAAAATAGAGGAAGAGCGTCTAAATTGCGGTTGGCTTCTTTAATTAAGGACGCTTGTAGACACGAGGGCGGAGACCATGGATGGGGTGGGTGGACACAAAGTGGTGGAGATCCCTCCCCCTGATTTTCGACGGTTGCCATGACAACAACGCGCAGTGTCGGTAAATTCTTCACGGCATCCTGAAAAGTAGTAAACGTGGTTTCCTGGAGGAGGCACACATATACGGACGTTTATCTTCCCTGATCCAGAAGCATTATTTTTATTAGCGAGAGGTAATCTTTTTGGACTCCTCTTCCAGCCCATATTCCCTGTCTAGATCAAATAGGCCTACGCATAATAACGTGTAAATAGTCGATTGTTCCAGCGATTAATGACATGATTAAATACATTTATTTTAAATATTATACGAATGTAGGCTACGTGTGAGATTGATCAAAACAGCAACATAGCGCATAGCGTTGCAAATAACGAATTGCCATGCTGGTTTTGGTGTTCGGCTTTCCTCCAGACGCACTGTAAAAGTTCGTCATGTCCGATCTTCTGGCAAAAGAGAAAGCAGCTCGTCTTCTTAAGAAAAGAGGCAGCGTATCATCCGTAGAATATAGACGATCATCGCTGGGAAGCCATGACGTAAGAGCTAAGGAGAGGACCAGGGAGTAAGTTGAGAGCATGTCCAGCAATGTCCAGTTAAAACAACTTAGCTGCCTGGCATATAGCCTGAATAAAAATATAATACTAGCCTACTGTTTTTATTACATTTTTTATGTATTAGCTCTACTACTGTTTCCTACATGGATGATCCAGGACACCATGACGATAACAGTCGTGTCCAAATGGAGAACACATATCAGATTGGTAAGGCTATTCAAAGTGAAGTTCACCAACCCACACCAAGGAGGGATGCATGAATAACTAACTGGCTTTCCTTTGTCCTGACCAGTACCTAGCAAGCGCTTCCCCGTTGCCATGGTCACGGAAATACTCCGGGATGTCCTCACCAGTTATCTGCAACATGAACAGTATGAAGCAGATCTGTGTCGACAGATGACGAAAACAATATGCGAGGTAAACAGAATTATACTTTGATCTCATCTGCTAGGGCTAGATGTAATGTAAAAAAGGATGAAATATGGTTTAACCTGGTGTTTTCTATTTTTATGGCCTGAGCACACACTGTGCGAGGACCCTATTGAATCCCTAGTGTTCATTTGTCTTTCCCCAGGTGATAAAAGCCCAGGTGAAGGAACTGATGATTCCCAGATACAAGATAATTGTTCAGGTCAACATTGGACAGCTAAATGATCAAAACATGCGGATTGTCAGTCGCTATCTCTGGGATGCTTTGAACGACAACTATGCCTCTCACACTTTCAAAAACAGCTCTCTGTTTGCTGTGGCAAATGTCTACATCGTTTACTTTGAGTGAGTGGAGAATAATGACAACATGTTATAATAATAAATAAATTGCATTTACAAATAATATTCAAAGCTAACCTGCAGCACAATGCATTATCTATTTGCACTTTTACAGCATATCAGTCAGTTGCCTAAACATTTGTAAGTTGGCAATAAAATAAAACACAATCTGTTTAAGAAATATCCAGTGCTGTGTTGTTTTATTGTTAATAGCAAAAACAAGTCATTGCCACAATGATAATCAGAGGGATGTGCGGTTTTTCCCAACATGTGCGTATTTTTCTGTCAGCCTGGTAAACCGTTGTACTTTTTCCCTGAATGCTTCTTCTAGCACATGAGAGAGAGGTCACTCTTCCGACAGCCATGTTGACAGCACAGTGCGACCAGCGCCTTGTTTATGTCCCGCCAGTGCCTGTCTGAAGCTGCATCCCTCGTTCGGAAGTGAACCAGCTCTCCGCTGCTCTCTGGCAAGGGACACGAGAAAGATATAATAATTAGATGACAGTCTACAGTATTATTATTTATATTCAATTTTATAGGAAAAACATAATTGGTGCCTGTAGTTCTAAGTCTGGAATTCTCACTGTGGTTGAAACCAGAGTTACACAACGTTGTTTTGGTTTAAAACTGCGGAGTGCTTTGCACTCCTCTACTCCTCCTCCACCACGCTCTGTGGAGGGTGTTCCATAATAACACAATCGAGAACTGTACCTTTAAAGCCTCCCGATGAAAATAAAAAAAAACGTCAATTGAAAATATGCTTACCCTGCGAGGGCAGATCCTCCTCCGCGAGTCTCCTCCACCGGGACCCACCGCAGGTGTAAACCACCGCCCTCAGAAACTCTCGTCCGCACAGCTTCAGGGCGTGACCCTTGTCTTGGCCCCGGACCTGCGCTATACACAGCAGAACAGCACACAGTAGCATCAGAGAGAACGCTATCGACCTCATGGCTAATAGGCTATATTAGGCTGTTAAGTTGATCGGTTTGATTCACTCTACACCTGGACTGTGTCAAACCTGCCTTTTTATACAAAATATAAGCTCACGTCAAACCCCTTTGCTGTGTTTTTTTATGTGTGCTATATAGGAAGTACCCATATCCTGTAAACAGTGATGTGCATGCACTTTAGTAATGATAATGATTCATTTGCAGATAGACCTGCTGTCCATTTGGGAGCTGTGTGTGGGAATCTGTACAATTGAAAAGTGATTAACTCCTATTTCTAAATGTTAAAGAGAGGATGTCCTATTTAAGCAACATAATTATATAGGGTTTATTGCCAAGGTTTTTAGCAAAGTGTTTCTTAATGGCTTTCATGAGTTACCCCTCATAAAACAGATTAAGAATATGGCTTTCACATGATAGCAACATAATAATGTTTGTCGCTTGCCAAGTACATCGGCAGTTCCAAGAAGAGTAAACACATGCGACATATACATTTTATGTGATTCATAAAATAGTTATTTTTATATCTCTTTGAAAACAGGTTCGCACAATATAACTATACTGCACAGGTGAAAACACAAACACGCTTTATGCCTGCCTGCTTAAGAAATTGTGGGCGGGGCAGCAGATCCGGGAACTATCGCTGACCCCCCGCGTGACCCTTAAGGATTGCAAACATGGCGGAGGTAGGAAAGTGGAATAAATATTCAGAGAAATATATATATATATATATATATATATATATACATATTTATTTTATACATACTTGCTTCGAGTGAATGTAGAGAGCTCCTTTGCTGTTTAATTCTAATTCAAAATCACGAATGAAATTGTTATATTTCCAGATATTACGCAGTTGGTATTTGTTGACAATATCCTGTTTTGTAAACTTCGGCTTTAGCTAGCGTTAGCATCTGTAGCCAAGTCAGCGCTAGCGTCGGTCCCCTTCGTATTCCCCAGTATGAACACAGCGCTTCCGTGGCTATAAACATTTGTTATTTTAACACTTTTAACACGTTTTTTAAGTCGGTTAAAGTAGCAAGAGACCTACCGGCCGGTAGGCTAGATACATGGACACATGCTGAAGGGTTATCTTACAACTTGTAACGTAAACTAAAATGAGGAAGATCATCCCTTAGCTAATCGTATGTGAATGCTAGCTAAATGTGCGAGCCTGTTAGTTGAGAACAATTGACCTGAGCGTTATATTACTGTGTGGTTCTCCCGCCAGGTGTGTTTTATGCTTGAATGCGTATCTGGTGTTTGCGTGTGTGCGTGCGTGTGCGTGCGTGTGCGTGTTTATTGAATCTCCTTTGTTCGTCCTGTCAAACAACACTGGTCACCCGCGCGCGCTTTTTGCCCACTCCCACGTTTTCCCGGAGTTATCCTCGCGTGACACCAGCATGTTATGTTTGTACACATTTATTGAAACGTGGAAATCTCACATGTGCTCCTTGTTTTATTCCAGCCCCCCTTAGGGAGTTCGAGCCCAGGTACCCGATTTTATCCTTTTATTGTTTCTTGTTACAAAATACATTTGGTTGAAATAATTGCTGTACATTATAGTAAGACAAATGTTTAGCGTGATAATGTGATTGGTATTGATTCAAATCCTTTTTCATATAACAGGAATTTAAATGTATACTCATTGTTTATGTTTGAAGCACATCTTGAAGGAGTAGGTGCATTCTGAGGTTTAAACCAAAACCTTAGTGTACCTCTGCTTTTAAACCACAAAGGCAACACCCTGACACAAACTGAGGGCTCATTTAAACATTTAATCCAGATATATTCGTTTTGACGGATGATATTTGCGTACATTTTCCTTTTTTATTTATTTTATTTGAACTTGTTTTGCAGGAGGTTCAGTGGGTTCCGATGACCATGATTTCGATCCTTCTGCGGACATGCTTGTACACGACTTTGACGACGAACGCACCTTAGAAGAGGAGGAAATGATGGAAGCGGCCGATGAGACCAACGCCACAGAGATCGAGGATCTCGCGCGCGTGAGTTTCGCTTTGTTTTCATGTCCCCACTAGTTTAAAGATGGACTCAACGATGCCGGAGAAAGATTGTTGATATTTGAACTCGATCCCCAAAAAAACACCTCCCTTCATTTTCATAGGGTGCTACCTTAGGCCCTGTGTCCACATAGCATCTATTTCTGACAGTTTAGGGGGCGCTTCATTAAAAAGCACTGCGCACAGGTTTTGTTACTATCACAATATCTTGAATGACAGTATAACCTCCACTACGCCATCGAAAAGCGCTGGAGCAACTGCACAATAAAGGCGTAGCGCTGTGATAAAAGACCCTGGGTGCATGCGGCCGCATACAATCTATCCTCATGGGAACAATTAAAAAAAGACGCGGGCCCTCAGAATGAAAGTGCTATGTCAACACAGGGCCTTACAAGCTCCGCCCCACACATGGGCAATGTATTGCCATGGCTGGGATAGCCATGTGTGATGCGGTCTGGACTATTTTGTTTGTGCCCCCATTTAAGGAGGCCAGTACTGTGTAGAAATGTCAGCTAATATTTTCAGCGCACATATAGCTAGCGGACCACGAGCAGTATGTTCGCTCAATTTGACAAAAGGTGTATTTGTTTACAATCGCTGGCTCTACTATTAAATGAGCCGATCGCCTTTGAGAGGGTTTCTTACTGGTGTGGTAGGTGTGAAGTAAAATCCGGAAGCGGCTTGACAACTCGACAAAAACAAAATGCTGCCAAAACCCATCAAGCCAGAGAGTATTGAGCAGAAGTCTTAGTGAAGCTCTCAGACTTTTCAGCATTTTCATGAATAAAATGAAAAATCTTAGCTATACACTAAAAGGAAATGTCAAACACTCATTTTGACAGCGGTTTGTTTTCACCGAGTTCCCTTCGCAAAACTGAAGCGCAGCGTTGCTTCCGGTTACCAACTGACCAGACCTACTGGCTTTTCTTCGACACACGCAGGAGGGCGAGATGCCCATTCACGAGTTGCTGAGTTTATATGGTTATGGGGGCGGCTCACCGGCAGAGGAGGACGAAGAGGAAGAGGAGGAGGAGGATGATGATGATGAGGAGGACGATGATGACGATGAACCAGAGGAAGAGGATGATGGGGAAGAGGAGGAGGACGATGATGACTTGGACAACGATGAAAGCAGCAGGCGCACCGGAGAGTTGAAGAGGAACGAGGTGTGTTTCCCCGACGTCACCCCGTCTTTTCTAATGGCTGTGCGTTTATGCACCCTGTTTATTTACAGTTTTACATTTACTCTGTGTGCGTGTGTGCTCACAGGCCGAGGAAGCCAAGGTCCAATCGGAGCAAGGCGGTGTCACCCAGGCAACCGGTGCGGGCCACGTGCGCCCAGGCCGCTCCATCGGCACGGCGGAGCTTATACGCTCGCAGACGCGCGCATACTTTGAAAGTGAGCATGCCTGCTGGCTACGCCTACTTTAGCCTGTTGTTTATGTGAGACTGGGGTTCTAGTGGGGGGACTTGTTTGGTTCAAGCCCCCGGAGAGGGCCTGCCTTCCTTGAGCCAAACCCCTAGATGCTCTAGGTAGGCTACTCGTTGTAAATCGCTCTAGATTAAGGTGTCTGATCAATGACTTAGTTGTCATTTCAGTCACTTGATGCTTGACTTAAAAACTATTTGTGAACGTAATAACATGGGTCCCTCTGTAGTGTGTGTATTGTTTTTTCCCCCCACATTTAAATACACAGTACATTGTTTTAATTTGAGGTTTTAAAACTTGTACTTTACTTGTATTATGAATTGACTTGGTATTCTATTTGAGACAAGCGACCTGACTTAGTATTCCAGACCTATATCTTCTTGATAACTTTCTGGAAAATCTGATAAGGGCAAGGTGAAATGATTTCTCCCCCGGCGTTTCAGATAATGATGCTGAGGAGGAGTCTGATGAAGATGAGGACTACGTTCCGTCTGAAGACTGGAAAAAGGTAAGACCCTGTGTTCTCTGAAGACGGTACTTATGCGCTACATTGTCACAGCTGGGTTTCAAGAAAGATTTTTTGCCCGGTTTAACATGGCACATTGCTTTGCTTACCAGGCATATTTGCTTAGAAGTGGCCATATACAATGTACAGGTGTATGCGGAACTAGTGTTTTTCCTCTAATCACCATGGGAATTATAGAGGAATCACTTTTAGCAGAAATCATACCACAGCTGTTTTAAATTAATGGTATATTATGTTTTTAACAACTGCATTAAATAGTTATGTATTACTATGACATTTCATCAGCCAGACAATTGCAGTTGATCACTTTGTATAAATACAAACTACTAAAATTCTTTCCTATGCAAATTTACATAGGCTTATATTGCATACATGAAATATAATTTAAATAGCGGTGTCTTGTCCTTGACCTCCACAGGAGATCATGGTGGGCTCCATGTATCAGGCGGAGACTCCCAGTGGCTTGTGTAAATACAAGGAAAATGAAAAGGGTCAGTATGGAGGCGATGTCTTTTATATATATATTTATTTTTTAAGGGGAAATGCCCACTGGAGCTATCTGACGCACGTCTGCACCAAAGTATAGAACACAGTTCTATTCGCTGAGTGTCAAAGCAAAACAAAGTTGTTGAACATCATTAAGAGTTCATTCCCTGACACGCTGCCTGACCTTGAGAGTGAGCCATTGTCTCTGTCTCATCGGCTTTTCCTACCCAGTGTACGAAAACGACGACCAACTGCTGTGGAACCCCGAGAGTCTTCCAGAAGGCAAGGTTGTGGAGTTCCTGACGGAGGCGTCGAGACGCACCGGGGAGGAGAAGGGAGTGGACGCCATCCCCGAGGGGTCGCACATCAAGGACAATGAACAGGTAAATGGCTCTCAGCGAAGCTCAGGCCCAGCATGGACCAGAGCCGTGTATAAGAGATTGCCATTATCGGGTGTGTAGAATTTTGAGGAGATTTATTTTTTATTATAATCCATTTTGGAATAAGGCTGTAACATAACTGTCAAGATTGTGAAACCTTGTTGCAGTTCCCGGAAATTAGCCCCAAATTTTAGAAGCACCTTATAAAATATATATTGGAAATGTAAACCGATGTATTTAGTGACCTTATCACTAATTACTACAGTTCACCAAATCTACGGTTCGGTTCCTACCTCTCCCTTCAATCTGAGAATATAAAGCGAAACGTACGGCATTTCCGCGTTGGGCTTTTGGAAGGTGGGTGGGTGAGCTTGACTTCCCTTTTATGTAGATTAGGAGGACCCAGTGTTCCATGCAATTCAATGGGAAGGTCCACGGATTTGACCGAAACATTGCCTGTAACCTCACTCTGCGAGGGGTCAATGGGTTTTTGGAATATTATTACATTAATTCCCAAGTACTTATGGTGAACCGCTATGGGGAAGATGCGCTTTTCCTCAGCCCAGGCCATGCACGGTAGATTTTGCTGTGTGCGACTGATCCTCAGCCTCCTCAGAAAGATGTTCTTACCACTTACCACCAGACCAGAACCGTTCTATTCTTCCTCCCACAGATGCAATGCATCCCGAAAGTATTCACAGGTCTTCACTTTTTCCACATATTATGTTAGTCTTATTCCAAAATGGATAAAAAAATATATAATTAAATGTTCCCCACAATTCTACACACCCCACAATGGCAAAGTGGAAAAGTTTGTCTGTTGTGAAAGTTTAGCAAATGTATTACAAATAAAAAATGGGGTGGAAAAATGTGAAAGCCTGTGCATACTTTCCGTATGCACTGTATACATTACGTTGCTCTAGGGGTAGTCTTTGTTATAGTCCAAAACACTTGTCATAGGGTGCCCCCCCACATTGGACACAATGTGGGGTGTTGTGTGGTGTGGTGCGGCCACTTTGTTTGTGTTCCAATTTATAGAGCCACGGCTGTGTACTAGCAACACTGGATTCTTTTTTTCAGCACTCGCACAGAGCGGGCAGCTAGGAGACCGTGAGGGGAGATACTCGCTCAATTTGACCAAAAGTGTATTAGCTTGCTATCGCTGACGCTTCACAATCTCCACAGGCTTTATATGAGCTGCTGAAGTGTGACTTTGATACAGAGGAGGCTTTAAGAAGACTACGCTTTAACGTAAAAGCAGCCCGAGGTACGCAACTCTGGATTCTCATTTTTACAGGACTGCACGTTGGGCATCAAAGTGAACCCCTGTCCTTCTCTCTCCAACAGAAGAGCTGTCTGTCTGGACCGAAGAGGAATGTAGACATTTTGAACAAGGGCTAAAAGCCTATGGGAAAGACTTTCATTCAATACAGGCAAACAAGGTGAGCGAACTAAGCAAGAGGATGGTGGTGCTGTGTAAGCCAACTAATTGCTGTTAAAGCTAATGCACGATGACGTCATATAGTATTATTACATGTTTTTTTTGTTTTTTTGTGGCTGATGGAACTTCAGGGATAACTTCAGCTCCGTTTAAAACCCTGTGGCATGAATTAAAATCCAGTTTGCAAAATGGACACGTTAGGGCTGGGCCATATGGACCAAAAATAATATCCCAATATATTTAGGTTGAATACCGATACACGATATATATCGGTATTTTCTATAAAGTGGGCTAAATCCTTCAGGCGTAGAGAAAAAACATGAAACCTGACGAAAATTTGACAATTTTTATTTTTAGCTACATTTATTGACATTTGTGAGCTTTTTCTGGTGGTCACTCGCTCCTGACGCCACTCCTCAGGCCAAGTGCAGGCATCTCTTTTGAAAAAATTCCGATATACTGATATATCGCCCAGCCCTAGGACACGTGCAAAAATCCCTTGTGAAGTCTCTCACGGGGATTTGTCAAGTGTCCCAAACTGATCTTTGATTTGCCTTTTAGACGGACATGAATTCATCCCTGTAGACGATGGTAATAATGCCTATCTGAATTAAATTTTTCAGGTCAGAACTAGGTCTGTAGGAGAATGTGTGGCCTTTTATTACATGTGGAAGAAGTCTGAGCGTTATGATTTCTTTGCACAGCAAACCAGACTTGGGAAAAGGAAATACAACCTTCATCCTGGTGTTACGTAAGTTTACGCGTGACCTTGCTTTGACCTTTTTGGTTATCTGCAGCCACAAAATACTTTTAGTCACATTGTGTTGTGTTTAGGGCTGGGAAATGGGACGATGAGAGTGAGTGTAGTAAAACCTGCTTATTAACATTTTTTATAAAGTTTCCATATTAAATTAGACATGTTAGTTAATCCCGCACATCCATGGAGTTAGTTGATTGGTATTAATCTGGGACATGCATTAATATAACAATGTCAGGCCTGTTGACACATCTTGTCAATGAGTTAGGCCTACACAACAACACGGAGCGTGTCGCTGCCCTAAACCCGTGTGTGCTTGTGTGTGTGTGCGTGCGGTCCACTAGAGACTACATGGACCGGCTGCTGGACGAGACGGAGAGCACCACGTCCAGCCGTGCGGCCTCGCCCCCGCCCACCACCTCTAGCAGCAGCCAATCAGAGCGCGAGGACGGCGGCAGCCAGAACGGCGAGCGGCACGCGGCGGCGGCCCCCGCCCTTTCCCAGCGCCCAGCGCGCTCCGCTGCTACGGCGATGCCGCCCTCCCCGGACGTAGCGAGCCACGGTTCGGCCGCCGGCGTACCGCCGCCGCCGGCCCCTGAGGTTAAGTCCGAGCCCGCTCCGGCCAACGGCCCCTCCCACTCGTCATCGGAGGCTCCGGCAGCCGCCACCGCTGACTCAAACGGGTGCGTTCACCGCGACCACAACGGCTCCCTGGACCACGGCGAGGCCCCGGAAGCCTGCGACGACCGGCCGGCCAAGAGGTGCCGGCCGGCCGAGATGGAGACTGAGATGGCCGTGGGAGATCTGAAGCCTCCCCCGGTGGTGGACGGCGTCCACACCAGCTAGTTCATGGTGGAGAGAGGGGGAGGAGGGCAAATGCCGTGCGCTAGTCTGTTAAGTGGAGACCTAATGATTCACCCACAACTGTAAAAACGCTCGACGGTCACTCACTCGTTTACCGTAAACCTTGAAAGAATGGGGGGGGGGCAAATATAAATCAACAACTGGTCGGTTGTCGCTGCAACGGAGCGTCGAGGGCTCGTAAAGCGGCAAGCCTTGTCGACCAGGAGACCCCTGCCCACGGTGCTGCTATGCCATGCCCGCCCGCCCGTGCAACGGAGACTTAAACAGCGCTCCGATCCAGCACTCACCCCAAAGTTCTCCGTCATTCTCCGAGAGAGAGAGACCCACCCCGCTGCTCATCAATACATTTTGGAGACAAAGGTCAAAAGTCGCTCCCCCCACCCCAAAACACACACACACACACATAACGCTTCTCCCCTCCATGTTTGTATTTGATAATAAATAACCTGTGATATTTTTTTACATGAGAGATATTTATATTTTTTAAACATTTTCAAATAAATGTACTATAATTGGTTAGTTGCTGTTCAAGCCATTTTACCCAACGGCGGGTCACAAAATGTTTTCATCGTTCAGAGGATTACGTACTAGAACTGGTCAAAGCAGCCTTTTGCTGGCTCACTCTGGTTGCACTTGTCACTGCATGATTCCATTGTGTTGACTTGGTGAAACAACCCAGCAGCAACATCTCACCGTCACTTCAATAATGAAGCCCCCTGGCTCCGCAACTGACTCAAAATGAACCAGTGGTCGTTGGTTTGTTTGTGTAAAGCAGCTGGCATCAGTGATGTCCTGTACTGTAACTCGATGGTTTAGAAAGGTGGCCGTATTGTTATTTTCTATTATTATTATAACACATATAGTGTTGCCGCTTTGCTTGATTTTGACTAGACAAGAAGTTATTTTATTTGGTATTTTTTAAATTTGTATAGATTTCATATTTCGTGCAGTTGGAATACACGGACAACACATTCATCTGTTTATCATGGTATTCCTTGTAGTGTTTTGTTGCCCTACAATGGGATGTAATGAACACTAGCCATTCCTTTTCCACCCTCTTGACCGCAAGTTTCCCGTTCATCTTTCTGCTCATTTTTAACATTTGCTACAATGGAACTTGTGGGTGAAAAAAAGCAGCTACCAACATTGTCATGTGCCTCTTCTGCCTTTGTTTAAAAGCTCCATTCTGCCAAAGTGCAAAGTTCAAGCAATGTTTGTTGGTTTGTCCTCATTATGTAGCATTGGGGCAAAGGATCCCCACTGGTACTGTAGATACCACTTTATTATGGGTGTGGGGGACTTTTTTTAGTACAGATGCTGTTCTGCTTTAATGCTTCAGTGTTTTGCTTAATATTAAAAGTGTCTAAACATTTGTTAAAGACTCTTTATTATTTAATGTAGTCCTCAACCCACCTCAAGTGGTTCACTAGGCTGACATTTAACTAAAATGTTTATATTTAATATACTTGCATTTTCCTGCCATTACATTAAGCACAGTGTTCATAAAAAATTGTTTATTGTAGTTTCAGTGTACATGTGATTGGATCATAAAAAAATGCATACAAAAACAATTTAACATAAAAAAAAAGATTGGTTATTTAATATATAAAAAAACGAATTGTTATATGATTCAACCACAATACAAAACTTTATGAATGTTGACATTAACAATCTTTATTCTATCCAATAAGGGGAACCAAGTGATTCCTCAAGGAAGTGGTCCTTCTCATGGCATTTCTGTTCAATTATAAATAAATCGTATTAAACTCACAAATGTGCACAGCAGACAGGTTCAGAATCAGGATATGTTTTTGATATATGTCATACTAGCTTACTAGCATGTTCTTCTGTGAAGGTGATATAGGAATAAACCAGGCTCCCGGCAATGCTGTGGGAATATTTTCAGTCAAGAAAGAATAACAATAGTTCAGGACAAAACAAAAACAATATAATATCTGTAAAATAAGTTTTGTACCTAATGTTTAGACCAATGAAATTGGTCCAACTGAATATGTAGTCTCCACCAAACACCATTCCAATGTATGTAATGAGAATATTCTGTTGGGGTAACAGACATTAATATGCCTATTTATGAGCATGCAAGCAATATTCAATGCTGTCCAAGTTCACTTGAAGTGCCTTACTTTAATACAGCCCACAATGGAGGTGGTAAGCGCTGAGTTGTACTGGGTGCACAGTACTATCGAGTACATTAAAACAAAGCTGGCGAAGAAAGCGAGATATTGTTAGCTTGAACTGTAGAATACTATTTAATAACGATAGTGAAAACACGGCACAGTATAAACATTTCGGCGGCCAGTGCGTCACCGCGTGGTTATGAAACGCAACTGCACTCTGAGCGCTGTCATCAGTTTGACATTAGTTTGTATGGTCTAAATTTTCACCCCACATAAACAATCGCGGTGCTGAAACAGGAAACAGCACTGGTATATATGAGAGAGAGAGAGAGAGAGAGAAGATAATCCATGGGGTCTAATCTGTTGTAAAATCAATTTCAATAGGACAGCAAAGTTGTCAATAAATAAAGGTTATCCTAAGCAGAATTTTTGTTGAAAAGATAATAGGACAATTATAGTCTCACCCCATAACACAGGATATCCCAAACTGTAAGGCAAACATCAGGTCGGACCATCCATTAAACTCCCACGCCTGAATTATGTGAAAACATACATATTAGATATTACTTTTAGCCAAGCTAATGTTGAATAATGTTCTTTGTCGTATTGCCTTACTATTTTCAAGTCTCCTGTGCAGTAAGCATACGCCATTGTAGGGAAAATCATAATCAGGGCATTGTAGTAGAGCAGTCCATATTTTCCAAGTTCCTATGATGAAAACATCACACAAACTGGAATTTTAAAAACATTTAAAAAATGTATAAAACCAACCCAAGTAACGTCAAAGTCATCACGGATGACAAACTGTATGGCAAAGCGCCTCACCTTGGAATCAAGTTTCTGTTTCATGTATACACCGCTGGCTGCAGTCAAAGCATTATTCAGCATTATGAACACATACCCGAGAAGGTCAAACGCTAAGTCAGCACTAGAAACAGAAAAGGTCAGTCTGTAAACATGTAACATCTGTGATATTTCAGAGCAACAGATGCCTCACCTTGCAGCAATAAACGCCCCTGAGATCATGGCAAACACTGTCAGCTTGATGGACATGGAAAATGTCTTTCTGTAAAGTAAAAAAAACATCATCGTTATTGTAACTTAATATCATGTTTGTAGTTTCAAGGACATGTAACTATATGACACCATTTTAAAGATTGTAAAACTTACTTAAGCAACAGTCCCTCAAACACCATAGTTAGAAAAATAGAAAACCTCCTTAAAACTGTAAACATAGGAAGACTGGCAGGGGGAAAGAAAAACAAGCCATTAGCCTATGTTTTGATGTCTCATAAAATAGACACGATGAAGATGGACGTAATTGAAGATACAAAATATAAGTTGATATATATCTTACTTAAGCCGTTGTGTTCCCAACAGTCCTGATATCTGATTCCCAACATACAGGAGAGGTAATGGAAACATCTGTGCAACAGTACATTACAATAGTGTTAGAAAATGCAGGCTTCTTGGGTATTGTCTGAATTTTGTTCAAATATGAGGTCTAGGAGACTGACCACAAAAAAAATAGACCACCTTATTTGGTACACTTAAATCCATATCTGGAAATGTGATGACGCCTAATGCCTTTGCAGTCCTCAACACCATGACTGTAGCAAGCATCTTTAATACACATTATGTCATTAGGCAGGGAATGTGCACATCACAACTGTTAAATACATTCAATTGTGAATAGCCTCTGAATTAGTTAGTTTGCTTACTTGGCCAATCCCGACACATGTTGATGAGGGAAACCTGAAATATGGGCAGTTCATTGAAGTGGAACTATTAGGAGTCTTATTCTATCAGCCATCAATATGCAACAATGCAATAAGTTGCCTACTGTACACATCATTTGCACCAGTGTCATTGATGCAACCATATTTTACTGCTTTTGGATATCATCACATCTTAAATGGCCTAATGTTTTTTACAATTTCATATTTAAAATTAATTTCACATTCGTAATACAACTATATTATGCATTTCTACCATTTTAGTGAACGACATCAATATATATTTTATTCTAAAAAGTTTAACAAAATATGTAGTTCAAAAACAACTAATGTGATATATGAGGTATGTTGCACACTTTGTTTGAAATCCTGAGGTTAATTGGTCAGCGAGCATATCCTAATAGCTTTGTTTTTAGGAGTACATAGATCATATTTTATTCTAAAACGTTGTACAAATGGTATTTCAATAACAAGCCATTTGGCATATGTTGCACACTTGGTTTGACACCGAATACTTTATAGGCCTTCTACAGTAGTAGTACACTACTTTAGAAGGCCTAAGTATTCTAGGTATTCTAGTAGGTCTCCAGACCACAACATAGGCTTCCTGTATTTTTTCTAAATATATTTAATAAACTTAAAGGGATATCATCAATATCAATCTTTCAGTCGGCTTGACGTCACTCACTCAAATGGTTAGGGGGCATAACATTTGCATTTTGAATATGACACATGTCGATTCATTTAGCAGCATTGGTCACTCACAGCACTAGTCTCAAGACCGATCCAAAGTCTAGTTCTCTTACCTGTAGCCGGTGAGGACGTTTTTGTTCACTACAACGATCAGAAATGAGCTTAATCCATAAAATCCTGCAGCCACAAGCTTCTGCCATACCTCAGAATGGCCACCAGTTTGCCTTTTCTTGTCAAGAGCAGACGATATACTTTTATTTGAATATTTTCTTTCACTCATAACATGTTGACGTTGGTGAACATCCGCCATCATTTACGCAATGACGTTTTTGCAAATGGGCGGAGCATCTGCCAATAGCTGATAAAAGAATGCTTCAAAAATACAGAAATACATATTGCCAGAGTTCTATATCTTGAAATAAGGGTATGCGATATAGGACACTATGGGATTTGGGGCTGTTTGGGGCTCAGCAGTGTTGAGTTACTGTAATATTACCCTTTTCAGCAACTATAGTGCAACAAGTTACCTTTATCAAAATAATCATTAAAATTACTTATCCAAGCAATGTAGCATTACTGCGTTACAAGAACGAGATTTCCTCCGACTTCCATTTTATGAAGACGTGCCATTTTTTGCAAACTTTGGGTAAGATAATTGCACCAACCTGTCCAATTGTCTGGTTTGAGAGGCTGCAATGTTTTCACTTTGGCCAATTGTCAAATCCTAAAATTATTGAATTATAGAATTGAGGATTCAATTCTAAAATAAGATGGTTACACAGGTTGTCATTTCTGAAGGTGAGGCAGGGCAGGTAGTGATTGTTAAAAGTAATGTAGTAATGTAATGAGTAACTCATTACTTTTAATACCCAGTAATAAGTAATTTAACATTTTGAAGAGTCTTACAATTCCTGAGATACTTGCCCAACACTTGATCTCAGAGTGGCCAATGACATGTTTAGTAGCCCATCACTAGCATCTTTTCACTACTGTGCACATAATTTGTACAGTAGGCTACTCCAGAGGCAATGAATGGAATCATGAGAATGATCTTATATTGACCAGTTCAATATAAAAAGGCTAAATATAACATTCTTATGTATTTCCTAATTTTCCATTTCTCCTTTAAGATTTTAATGACATTTTTTACTAAATAACATTTGAGCAATAGTCATTATACAAGCCCTACCCCTTAAACTTACACAATTCTATCAATTAAAACATACTCAACCAGACCACCTACTGTATATAAATAAATCCAAACAAAAACAATGAGTTGTCCACAGTCCATTTGTTAACACTTTAAAATCACAGTATTGATATCACACAACCAAGCAGCTGTGGGCAGAATACATGTAACACCTCTAAAGCAATTTATTAGAACAGGGATGTTTGCAGAGGTTTTGCAGTCCAGTGGGTCAAACAGTACTACAAGATGTCTGCTCCAGCCCTCTGCATGTGCACATTACCAGCAAACCTTTCCAGAGCAAAGCAAATAAAGCTTTTAAAAGTCACAGAAAACTGTATATTTATATATATATATATATATAGCTATATATCCCCTTCCTTGCCCAATATGAGAAATAGACGCTTCGTTAAAATAAAATATTCACTGGAAATGCAATTGCAGATGGCTACAAGCATTATTTAAGTATTAATGTATCTGTATCTGTACAAGTATCTGTACCTTGAATGCTCCACTGACAGCATTACTTTCAGACAAATTATGCAGTGGCGCTGAAGTAAAGTAAAATAAAAAATAGTGCGTCTCAGACCTTTATATATATATTTATATCAAATAAAAATAAAAAGACATTAGCTATACTTTAAGTGCAAGATATACTATCGGCCTCGCCAACTCACCTAAATAAGCAATTCACTTAATTTAACATGACAATTGAGCTACATCTGGCCGGAGCCAAGCTGTGTTAAAAACTTGCAGTGGATCTGCGTTTCACGGGACAGCAAGTTCAAAGCAATGGAATACTTTAAGTCGTGAGCAGTCAAATTCACACATTCACGCCCCCCCCCCTTCCCCATCCCCCACATACACACACACCATAATCTTATTCACACAGGCAAACAAACATTACCTTAACAAACAAAAAAAACAATTATTTCTTAGTGGTCCAGTAGTTACATAATATTATAGTCTGTGACCCAAGACAGGACCAGCCTAGAGAGATGACGTGTATGTACGTACCTAGATACGTACATACATACATACATACAGACACACACATACACACAGGCAGGGGATACCCTGTAAACCAACAATACCACATTTACATTTGGGAATTGAACGCATACTAACCACTAGTCAACCCGAGGCAAACTCCCAAACCATAGAAATAAGGAAATACAGGCTTGAACCTAAAACTGCACAACAAACAATTCACATGTAGTCACCGGGTGGCCATCTCCAACATGTGCTTTGTGTGAGCGACTAACAATTACACCTTTATCCACACATGCAAGCATCATAGACGCTTCCTTTTCTACCTGTAGTGTATCTAACTAATATCATTACCCCCATAGCCTTACTTGGGACTATCCCATAATACCGAGACATACCGAGAGTGTCGTGACCAAAAGCCTGGAGGCAAAAGACGCAGGGATTGAACTACAAACAGCAGCATATGTTCAAGCGGCACAAGAAATATCAATGAAGTGTATGCATGATCTCTGAAGGAGGAAAAATAAAAATAGAAACACTATGAAAACATCCCTGTTTCCACGTCTCTAAATACAAAACCTCTACCAATAATTTGCTTCAGTGTAACCAGAGCCCCCCCACCCCCCCCGCGCCCCCCATATCTTTGTTTTCCATTAAAAACGGGTAAAATCTCAGTCCTCTGGTGGTATGGTGGACAGTCTTTCCTTATTTAAAATGTGTTTTCCCTGTTGGTTTCTTATATACTTGAGGATGTGGTAAGCATGCAAGCCTCGTAGAGGAGGGCACCGGACGGCCTGATGGTGGCGGCGGCGGCCGAGCCCTAGGCCAGGGCCGGGAAGGCCTCGGGATCGTCCACGTTGGGGACCGACACGCCACCTGGCTGCCGGGCGAAGAGAAACAGGGAGACGGTTAACGAAGCGTGCCGCGATAGCTAGCCAACAGTGATGCACGGGTCAGGTTCATTTGCTTTCAAAACAACCCACCCAACCTTGCTAATAGAGCCAACCCGCAAAAGTGTGTCTTCAGGCGCCACGCAAACCCGACCCGCAAACCGCCAAGCGTGTTAAACTTTAACATGTATAGCGACAGAGATAACGACGTCTAATTTAGTGCACAAGATTGACACCGGAAAAACAAGGTTTTCCAGAGCCACCGTAGGCTACAGCAAAGGGAGCAGCGGAAACAATTTAGTTTTGCTGTTAGCACTAGGTTAGCATGATACGATTGCGTAGCCTGTTGTAGGCTCTTTTAGCCTAATATCGTCTGGGTTCAGGCTAATAAACAAACAAACAAACGAGAGATTTACAGCTCGGTTATGCAGAATGACAGCCTGAGCAATGGGTGCTTTTCCTTGAGCATGCTTGAGAACGCACACTAGTAATTTGGAGAGCACATATCGCAGGGCCTATAGCATGCAACGCTTCAGTAGATATAACTTCATCAGAATGCAGTTTGCCTCTTTTTGACCCAGCCCACCCACACTGTATTCTGATAAGCTTACATTTGTCTTGATACAGGGTTACAAACGTTAACGTGTAGCCAACAGCGACATGCCAGGGAACACACATGAACTATTGAGCCCTAGCCAGACTAAAAAGCATCATATATAAATAAATTTATGTTTTTGTAGAGGCCATGGCAGACATTGCGTTCCACACCAGGAGCGTTTCTGTACTTCCCGGAGGTTAAAAAGGAGGTGCGTTCAGCTTCAAGCCGCCTCCTAGTTACCTTCTCAGATCGTCCACCCCCACGCGCCGGCCTGTTGGCTCCGCCCCCTCCACTTCCTCCGCCTCCTCCTCCGCCGCCACTGCCGCCGCTGCCGCTCCCAGCCCCGACGCCGCGGCCCCCCCGCCCACCACGGGCCCCGCCGCGCCCACGCCCGGGGCGACCCAGGTCTCCGAAGTTGATCTCCAGCTGAGAGGTGATGTCGTTGGCCGGCTTGCGGAAGTGGTGCTCGCCGGCTTCATCCTGGAAGGAAAGAACAAACCCGCCGTCGCTGTGAAGTCAGGAGCCAGTTGGGAAGGTACAAAGATGTCAAGGGGTCAAAGGTCAAAGAGGGCTTTTCACACCACAGTTAGCCCTGGGGCTAAAGGCAATTTAGGAACATTCTCAGCACGGGGCTAAGAGTGCGTTCACACTGGCACAATCCTGGAACATTCCAGAGCGGGCTAGCCTCGACTCTAGCCCAGGGCTAGCCTCGACTCTAGCCCAGGGCTAGCCTCGACTCTAGCCCAGGGCTAGCCTCGACTCTAGCCCAGGGCTAGCCGGCCCGGAGCAGGGCTAGCCCTGAGTTTGCATGGCTATTCTTTGAAAACACACTAAAGATGCCAGTGTGAACAGGGCAAACGTTAGCCCCTGTTAAGCTCTTAGCACCAGGCTAAGGGTATGCAGCGTGAAAGGGGAAACGTTAGCCCGTTAAGCTCTTAGCACCAGGCTAAGGGTATGCAGCGTGAACAGGGCAAACGTTAGCCCCTGTTAAGCTCTTAGCACCAGGCTAAGGGTATGCAGCGTGAACAGGGCAAACGTTAGCCCCCGTTAAGCTCTTAGCACCAGGCTAAGGGTATGCAGCGTGAAAGGGGAAACGTTTTTTAAAAAAAAGGGTGAGTCACCTTGTGGAACAGGGTCTGCGGCTCGGCTTCTGTCTCAGCGGTGTCGATTAAAGCTCCAATGGGCCTCTGGAGACACAGACAAGAGATTAATGGGAGTGGCCCTTAAGGTTTCCAATAGCAACTCTCTCAATCACGTCACGTGGTTAACATTACAAAATTATTAGATTTAGACTGTCACCCTTCGTAACGTCTCTGCATGAAAGAAACTGAAAATTTGATATTTGTCAATAAAGCAATGCACTATTGTCATGCGGATTATTTTTGCCAATATTGAAATCACAATTCACACCTATTCCATATTGACTTTGGAAAGATGTTACAGTTACTGTACGGAAATAACAATGAAACAACGCCACCAACTGTGATATTTCCCGTAAAATGTTCCCGCAAATCGTTCACTGTGAAAGTGAACACGTGCATGTGATTCAGAGATCAAGTAAAAATCTTGCTTGGAAAGCAATGTGCAATTTGCCAAAATTGAAACAGCGAATAAAACTCAATGTGGTCTGCCTCTCACGTCTTCGCTCTTGGACTTGTGCAGCACGTATCCCTTCTTCCATTGGCTGTCGGCCCCCTCGTTGGGCTTCCGGATGTTGAACTCCACCTTGGCGCGCTCCTTGTCCTGCATGGCCTTCCACTCGTCCAAGGTCATCTCTTTTGGACCATCGTCCTTCACCTCCTCAACCTCGTTTTCCCTGGGGGTGGGGGGGTGGTTGATGGTGTCATGGCAGGGCAACTTCAGCACTGGCTCGAGTCCTGATGGCTAGCTCGTCAGGACTCATCACAACTGAACATCAAGTAGGGATGTTCCCAATTAACAATTTCTCAGCAAAATGACACTTAACCCACTACACACATTGTGGTTATTAAATAAAGTGTGATAGTATTTCATGTTTTTTAGTTTTAATAGGCTAGTATAGATGGGTAGGCAATAGACTCGCTGACGCAAACCCGACATCGTAGTGATGGGGGTTAATTTATCCATGAATGAGAACACATGCGTTCCTAATTAATCGCTTGGTGTTGTTTTGGTAACTATAGAAATGCTCAGTGGTTCTAATCTCGTGTTTATTGTGAAAAATGTGTTTTGCTAAAGTAGCGACGTATACAAGAGCTTAACAGGCTGTGCCTGCCGCTGGGGACAAGTGTATGCACTGGTTCTGTCTTCCGGAACCGCAACATGTTTATTTTTTTGTTCTGACAATGTTTAACCGTGTGCGTGTGTGTATATATATATGGGAAGTTTAACAAACAATTATGTCTGATGCTGACTAAAAAAGGTAGCCATGTTAAGTCTGACAGAGGCGAGCTAAGCATATCGTTGACTAACATATTGACAAACATTTTGGATGGAAAAATACGAGTGGGATACCTAGGAAACCACAGCCTGGAATAATGTATAAACAGGGGCCGATTCCTTTTTTTTTTTCCATGAAAAGGGATGGTTAACAAGGGAATCTCCCGCAGTGTGTTCAGGGATTTAGCTGTCAACAGTTTTCCGGTGGGGAGCGACAGGAATGCTTACTTGTTCTCAGAGTCTGCGGGGGGGCGTTCTTCTCCCTCTGGAATGACCTCAGGAGCAGCAGTCTGTTCAGCCTCACTGGGAACACAAACACACAGACATGTCCAAGCCATCCTTTGTAAAGATAACGTATTACTTTCTGCCACTAGAGGTCATACCCGAGCAACAGCATCTCAGGCCAAAACAGATGCCTTGTGTCGTCACACGGGGTGTAGCGTGGAGTAGCAGTAAACAGCAGTAAAGTAATTTTGTTATTTTGTTTTGCGGTTGTTAGCTTTAAGTTAAGATAATGCATTGATTGCATTGCCAGATGTAGACAATGTAGTGGTTGTGTGTGTGTGTGTGTGTGTATGTGTGCGTGTGCACGCGTGTGTGTGCGCGTTAGAGAGAGGGAAAGAAGAGAAGAGAAGGAGATCCTTATCACAATTCAGCTAGCCTTTACCGGAAAATGGAAAGCATACTAGTGTTTCAGTAGATACTGAGACGCATATATATGAACGCTGCTGCTTTGACACTGACAGTGCTAATGAACAGAAGAGGCTGAGACTATCGCTAACAGACAAGTTTGCAAATCTAATGTTTGGAGAGCTATTTCAGAAAATAATCTTAATTTTTGTCTTTTATTTTAGGGGTGCTGAAATGCTATGTAGGTGTGCTTGAGCAGCCCTAAAATGTGTCTAAATTTGTGCGTCGTCTTCTGTCCTAAAATGCAATAAATCCATGCTTTAATCATTTCATATGTTTATGTTCTTATCTGCATTAGAATATAGAGCAGAAAACATGTTGATAGTATTTCACATAGTAATGCTCTATCACATTTAACATTTTACATGAACAATATATTTAACTTAAATCTTGAATAAAAATAAATAAAACCAATCGCAAATCAAATCGCAATAACATCGGTCAGAAAAATCGCAATTAGATATTTTAGCCAATATCGCTCAACGTTCTGCATTAGCTATGCAGCGTTCAGACCAAACCAGGAGTTCTGTTTGATGGCTGATACAAATTATAATAAGATGCCTCTTCTATCATTGACAACAGGAGTTATATGATCATGTGGTGAAATATAATAATATCCTCTTAAGCCCTAGGCCATCTTAAGGCCATCTTGTTTTTTACAGTTCTGATCAAGTTACAAAGCTCATTTTGGTATTAAAATGTAGATAACACCTGTGAGATTCCAATTCAGGTAAAATATTCCATGTGGATGACACAGCTCCTTAGTAAATTAATCTTAAATACAGCATAAATATTATTTTTTTTCATATTCGCCTGACAATGATTTTTATATTGATGAATTGTTTATTGGAATAATGCATGTATAATAAAGGCAATCACACATTTATTTTAACAAAAGGGCTTAAATCGAACAGTGTGTGGGGGGGTGCACCCCCACTCTTGGGGGTGCTCATCCCTAAGTTAAAAAAATAAGATAATAAACATGCTCTGCATCAACTAGATTTATTAAATTTATTATTAAATTCTTAGTCTAATTTGACAAAAAATACAATTAAAACAAATTAAATATATAAATATATTTTTAGGATAAATTGTTTATCTCTCATCGTGTGAAACACTTAAATAAGCGCATATAAATACTGTAAATACACGCCTTGACTGACGTTTGTGCGAGACCATCAAGGTAAGCAGCGATGCCATGATCTTCTCATGTAGCATCTATGTCACCCAATGCTCTTACTTCACCGCTCGACAACAGTTGCCATGGCTACTGTCTACTGCTGGCCAGTAGCCAAGCTAAACCCAGAACCGGACTGCCACGTCAGTGTAGCAGCATTAGTAGCAGTAATAATAGTTTTATTGCCAAGTGCTCATTAAAATGGTAACATCAGCAGTTTTAAGCAGATACATTTAGCCAAATTCAGCAAATATCTGCTCTGCTAGATTCCCATTCTGTGCGGATGCCGAGAAAAAAAAAAAGAAAGAATAATCTGGTGTTTCTACACAGCCTGGCTATGTAAAATGGAAACATGGGGGGGGGGGACCGAGCTTCTGAAGGAGCACCCCTAATGGCACTGAAGGAAGTCCCATAGGGTGGGGCTTTTGTTTTGACTCAAATATCAACAAGACTTCACCAGAATGACTGACTAGACCTTTACAAAAAGAGAAAAGAAGATTGATTGAGTGTGCTATGGCACCCAGAGAGAACCTCAAGAACCCTCTATCGCTCCAAGGGCACCTTCAGAACCGTCAGAGCATTTGGACGCTCACCTCGTTTCATCCTTCGCATTGCCCCAGTTGTGGGTGCCACTGCCTCCACGCTTATCGTCCACCTTCTGACTGTTGGAACAAGGTGGGGGGGGGGCAGTAAGAATGTCCTATTGATACACAGTGTAAATTAGGGGTGCACTATATTTACAAAATGTGATATTGATCATGAAAACTGCAATATTGATATTAATTTCGATATTTTTTAATATCGAATGGTTAGGTGTATGGGAAAATGCATCAAAATATATTCATAACAACATCACATTTTCAACTGGCAGCCATATTGGACTGGTACAACAACTAATTCCTAAAAGCTACAGAGGAGGCATTATTTTTATCTCTACGTCATTCTGCTTACTGCTCTGTCTAAATCAAACACAACTAAGCCAAACAGCCAACGGACGCATCTCTCCACTAAATAAACTGAATCTTGCACTTCCTGCAACATTTTCGATGTGCAATTGCGCAACGTGATATTGCGATAACGATACTGTATCGATATATTGTGCACCCCTAGTGTAAATACCCCATCAGTTCACATATCACATAAAATGCCTAAAGATTAACTCTTGGCAGAATCCCATCCTAGTGTTTCGTAAGTGTACACCTGTCTTCTGGCTCAGACCCCACCTGACCTGAGTGAGGAGATGAAGATAAATAAATGGCCATTGATTGACTTCCAGCACCCAGAGCTTTCTTATTAATGTCACTTACTCACTTACACTCCCCCCCCCCCCCCGTCTAACACAGAGAGCTGCCTTAACGCCTGGGGTTTGTTCACACATTTATACACACACAATAAAACTAAACAACATAAAAAAGGGAAGTACACTGACTTGACTGAACTGCCGGTCACAGGCTCTCACTCACTGACAAACTCACGATTTGTCGTTGCCGCTGTGTCTGTCGAAGTCTCGCTTGCCGCGAGAGTCGAAGCCGTCGCCTCGGCCCATGCCACGGCCCCTTCCGCCACGCCCACCCCGGCCGCCACCACGCCCCCTCGGGGGGCGGTCTCCAGAGGGCCTGGTAGACGGATGTAGGGACAACACAGATACATCATTAGACACACAGGTCATCAAGGACACGGTGGCATACTTGATCTGCTTGCATTTCGCTAGTTCACCGCTCTGTGTGTTGAAAAAAGAATCCAACACTTCTACGCAGCTCTGGCTCCGTTAACAGGAACATAAACAAAGTGGTGCAGGCCGGTACACATCAACAATATCCTAGTTTTGCACTGTGTTTTTTGTTCTGATTTGAGTTTGAATTTACCAAGCGTTCAAGAACGACTTACTATACCTTTACCATTACAATAGGGTCATTTGGACCTTGGATCATTTTAACTTCTATACAAAGCGTCTTACAATGAACACAATTACCAAGTATTACAACAAGCATGTTGGGGTAATGCTGTGATCAAGACAACTTTGAAGTCGAGAAGTTCCGACCGCCAACTAGAAAAAGTAAAATAGAACTCAAAGTCTAAGTTCCTACTTGTGAACTCGGCGCATTCAAATACTTTATACGGTTTGACGCCACACACACACACACACACACAATAGCGGCATCTGTGTGAACAATATCAACAAAAAAGGCAATTGAAAATATATGTGCCTGTATTGGATTAAAATAACACATGCCAACATATTATAAAACATTTTCTATATGTAAATGTATGTAAAAATGTCGCCAATGTTATTAGGTGGTTGGTTATGGTCAGGAATGTTTTGTGTTTACGTTTAGCACCTGGAACACTTTCAGGTCGGAAATCGGTTATTTCAACTGGGAAAGTTGTCTGGAATGCAGCAGAATTGATATGGCAAGAGCCAAGAGGAAGCTTACAGGCGTGCCAACGCATGAAAAGCTTCACAGGATCCAGTTTGAGGGTTTCAGACGGCGGTGGAAGACCGTGAGACGATCAATAGAGCCAAAACAGCACTAATCCCCAGTAAAGCCTGCACATCCTGTGGTTTAGCACATGCAACAAACACAAATCTCCATTCCGCCACGCACTTGTCTGCAGGGAAGTCTCCGCTCCCTTCGGGTTTGTTGTTGTTGTTGTCGTCGGTGGTAGCGGCGGCGGCGGCGGCGGCTGAGGAGGAGGAAGAGGAGGAGAAGGGGGGGGGCTTATCGAAGCGGCGCTCGCGGGGGGGGCGGCGGTCCGGCCGGCGATCCCCAGGGCGGCCCTCCCCCCCCGGGTGCTGAGAGCTGGGTGGGCCCTGCTGGTCCGGTCGTCGGCCAACCCGCCTGATGCCTGGAACACAAACACACACACACACACCAATGTTAAAAGGTAGAGTAGTCCCCTTTCAGCGGACATAGGGTGCTCCCTCATAAGCTCCGCCCCCACACACTGGAAAGAAGCTTTTATTGTCACATACAAATACATAGCGATATTCATCCTCTGCAATTAACCCACCCCTCAAGGGAGCAGGACACAAATTGCCACGACTAGGACATTGTTGTTGTGTGGTGCGGTGTGCACCACTTTATTTATGTTTACGGAGCCAGGGCTGCATAGAAGTGCCAGATTACTTTCCCAGCACGCACAGAGAACAGCAGACTAGCAGACTGGCAGGAGATATTTTGTGAATGTGACTAAATGTGTATTTGTTTACAATCGCTTGTTATACCTTTAAAAAGGTTGAGTCAGCAATGCTGCAAACAGATGGCTGCTACTTTAACTCTATCATGGACTGAACGTTTCATTTGACACATTTCTTCAAAGACCAAGCCCCGCTAACATGCGAATGAGTTACAGAATGGAAGGTTGCGTCTGCAGGCTAATATGAAATTACTGCAAAAGCAGTCATGTGCAGACAGAGTTTCTTAATCTAATCATGCATTTTGGACTAAATACCTTACTGGATTGGACATTTGCCAATGTAACAGGTTTGAGTTAGTGGTGGATCGATACATGAGTCTAGGTGAGTACAGTACCGTTACCTCTAAATTTAAGTACCGGTATGTTGGTCGGACAAAGACTGTGCTTCACTAACGCAAGAGCTGAACGATTTTGGGATAAGATCTTTTATTATATTATTGTGACAAATATTGCAATTCCATTTGCAATTTTCTATTTTTTCCCCAAGTCTAGCTTTAGTTCAAATATTCAATGCGTAATGGACTTAAATGTGATGGTAGAGCATTACTGCATACGCTAATGAGACCAAAGTTTAATTACATCCTAATAATAGTTCTGTAATTCTGTAAACAATCACTGACATTGAAATCATGTTGATGAATGATGCCATGATGTTGAGTCATTCGTTATGGCCCCCTCACTGACAGTGGGGTGCAACCCTGCCAAAGACTATCATTCAAGTGTCTGACTCTGCACCTTGATGTGGCTGAATCAGTCTAAATATAGCCACGTATGCTCCATCATACAATGCGTTAGTGTAAGTTTACACAAATGCAGGGAGTATGCGTGACTTTACGTTCACGAGTTAAATCTAAATCCATGACTGATATATGACTAAACTAGAACGCGCATAAAGTTGTCGAGCACGCACACACATGCGTACGCCAGCACACAAACACACGTTGAGCATGCAGAGGAGGAATGTCGATGCGAAACACGTAATGCGATCCGAATGATTCAGTTTTTACAAGTTAAGCTACACAAACATTCGGTCAGCACCAGTAGCCTACATTATCTTGTAGTGCGGGCTAATGTGCATTGCTCCCTTGTACTATGAACAATGTCGTGCGTGTGACGGCTGTCGATGTGCTGTGTGTGTGGGATTAGGTCAGTCTGTTGAGCAGTATGTGAAGTATGAGACCTGCAACGGAGACGCTCAGATCTTGTGGCAGCATTCGGACCAGCTTCAACTCCCTCAGAAGCTTCACCCCGCACATTGTACACACATTGCCACGGTTGGGATGGTGTTGTGTGGCGCAGTTTATGCACCACTTTGTGTTCTCATTTACCCAGCCAGGGCTGTGTAGGAACACCAGATCATGTTTTCAGCGCACACACACACAGAACATGCAGCTTGCAAACTGTGAGGAGATATTCGCTGAAGGACACGATGTGTATTATCATAGAATTACTGACTCCACCTTTTTGGTTCAGTGGCAGGTTTTGAACAACCACTGAACATGGATTTATCATCATTCAGTTGCCTTGTTTTCATCTGGATAAGACTCCCTGATTTGACTTATTATTATGCTTAACACCCTGTGCTCCCCAACTATGTGTGCCACTCCTTTTTTCTCATTCCACTACAAACAAAGCTCATAGGCTCAATTTGTTCTCTACCACCCCTCACCCTCCCACAAACACCCAGATCTGTATCTATAACACTAATGAAGGCTATAGTGTCATGGCTTGGACATTATACAGGGCTTCTAAATGTATGCAAATGTGATAACATAACTTTGAATGCGGCCGTCATTTTGCACACTAGCTACTGACAGGGCTATGTGCCACTGGCATAGCTAAATAGACCACAACATTGCATGCCACCTCGGAGGAGGGCGGCCCCTTACGTGTCAAGCGAGTGTGGCGGGTTTAATGCGCAACACAAGTTGCTTTTTTCTTTAAGATATAACAGAATATTAATATCGACGCATCATATCATAACACCATCATGTGCTCGGAGTGTCGTCGTCCCCCCAGCTCGCAAATACAAGTACCGTGGACCTGCGTAGCAAGCAGCATCAGCAGCAGTCACCTCGGCAGTACCGTACGGCACACTGATGCTATAGTCCTGCTGGGAGATGTAGCCCGATCTCCACAGCTTTGCATGAGACGTTGTTGTATTTTAGTTTTCGCCTAGTTGCTCTTCCCACTTCCACATCTCTAATGGCATATAGTTGAATGGCTCGGATGTACAGAGTACGGTAGAGCCCCATGTTAACATCATGCACAGACTTGGCCAGCGGGCTAGCTATTATGCAGAAGATCCGCACCGCACATGACTTAACAACCAAATCCAAATAAGCTCACGTGTTACAGTGCATGCAACTGCGTACCTTCTTTCTTCAGGGGAACCGGAGCTTGCGATTCCTCTTTTTTGTCCAGTAGCGGGTTCTTTCTGTCCTTCTGAGACTCTTTCTTCGGCTGCTTGGCGGCTTGAGCCGCGCTCTTGCTGGACCCAGCGGCGGCCGCCTCCTTCTTCTTGTTTTCAGCCGCTTTCAGAATCTCGAACGGGTCGGATTCATCGTCTAATAGCTGGTCGAACCGGTTGGTTACGACGCAGCCGAAGCCTTCTTGCAGGTGTCCGGGCATGATGGCGCCCCTTTAACGGGATTCTCCTCCGATTCTACGAGGCTTGATGCGAACGACTCGCAGGATCCTGCCACAAGATGGCGGGGAAACTGACCCCTTCTCTTCCGGCGAGACGACATCCGGGAGCTTCTGGAGCGTCTCCCAAGCGTGAGGGCCGCGCACAGCCATTCTGTCGCTGTTAAGCCCACGCTTGTGGAGAGACACCGTGTTTACGGTGTACATTGTTCATAAATAAAGATGGTAAGTTGACAGTGTTTCAAATACTCACATTCAAACTGAACATGGGAAAACATTGGAATCGTGACATCATAGGTTACATGAAAACTAACCAGACAAAGCCGTAGACATGCAAAGCCAAACACAAATTGCAAATAGGCTATATTTGCTGCAGTAGGCTTTGTATAGCCACAACATAGCCTACATATAATTTTGAGGTATAATTAATATGAAATATGGAGAGAGAAACATTTGCTGCTTGCAGCAATAATCAGCCCACACAGTTGTAGCAGAAATAACATCATTAGCATCTATAATTATACAATTTGGGGTTGTAGTGTTATCTTTTAATAGCCTGTTGTATTTTTAAGACGAATTTAATCTGAAAATGAATATTGGAAGCTATTAATTGGCTTCAATGCCAATTGATTATCGTCTAATGCTCTAATGGTCATGTTTGTTATTAATAAAGGTGAGGTCCAATTTTAATTTGAACATATGTGCCAATTTACAATGGTAAGTAATTGTTTAGTGCCCTCTAGTGCATAAAATTAGCAAATTATGCATATTTCAGAACGAAATGCTGTAAATCTTGTGAATATCAAACATAACATGTTGTAGTGTATACTGTAAAATCTTGATTGGGCACAAGGAACATGAAGCAACTATTATTTTTATTCTACCTCATATTTCTTTTTCTTTTTCTTTTTTTTTTTTACATAAGGTTAATACCAAAACATAAGACATTTATAACAGTTGGCCAGATGGGGGAATCTAACCAATGTAAATGACCTCTCCCTACCAAATTTAACATCTGTCTGTGTTATGGTCTCTTCCGGTAATACACTTTTATAGCAAAGAAAAAGAACTCAAACTCAAAAGGGTTTGTTTATTGATATGATTACATCATCACAACATATGCCTGTTATATAAAAACGTGCCACAAACTGTCAATGTCTGCATTAATGCTAGCACAATCTTCTCCCACAGAGCTTGTATGAGAAGATTAAACAGGGTTTATACAAAGCAGCAATTTAGGGCATGTGAGGTCTGGCTGGCTCAGCCCTGTTGAGAAACAGCCAGCGGTAACATAACTGACAGGTCTGCCAATTCAGAGACATGATCCAATCTATAGGCCTACAGCTTTTATTTACACTCTTGAAAGATAAATGGAGCTGGAGATGGGCTTCGGGTTGAGGTTTCGCACTAAAACAAATAGAAAAATCCTCAGAAGTTTGGCCATTATGACATATTTTGTGCTTCTGCCAGACACCACAGGCATCATGTGACCAAAGTAATTGAACCAGCTCCAATCCTCTATTGCCCTGAAGCAGTTTAGAAAATTGAGCAGCAGATATCGGTAACATAACAAATGAACTGTCTTGTGCTCAAGTGCTCCTGCCAGCAGTGTTGTGTTGCGGGCTGCAACACAACACTGCTGGTGAATCATAGGTCTATTTTTAGACGAGACCTTACAGCCAATTATAGACAGCCACACTTTTCCATGTATTAGGTTGACCGTTCACCTCTCCAGATCGTCACTTATGGATTAGGGTGAATGCAATGTGTCACATCATGTCAGGAAGACTTAGGGGGAAAACAACCAATAAACCCGTATAAAGCATTTCATGGGTTACACAATGCATCCATTTGTGAGCAATACAAGATATGGCTAGCAGGTTATGTGAAATGGTGGCTGAAGGGACTTAAAATACTGCAAAGACTCAACACCATAAAAAGTGACAGTTTAAGGATGAAAAGTGACGTTAGATGGACGTGGGATGACCCTTGTTTAGCATTTAATTGACTGGCGATGAAAGGTATCATGCTGAAGTGATGAACGGCTGTATATGTGACTACAATGTTGAACTGAACCTGGAGACAGACCAGCCCGTGGCTCAGCTCAACAAACAGGCGCCATGTTAAAGGTCTAGTCAGTCGTTCTGGAGAAAGCTTGTTGATATTTAAACTAAATCAAACAAAAACACGTCTCCCCTCAATGCCATTTGGGAGCCCTGCCTCAGAAGCTACGCCCCACACATATTCGAAACACATTGCCAAGGCTGGAATAGTGTTTTGTGGTGCGGTCTGCACAACTTTGTATGTGTTCCCATTGACAGAGCCAGGGCTGGGCGGAAACACACCGGGTAATCTTTTCAGCACGCACGCAGAATGAGCAGCTAGCGGACCATGAGAAGACCTTTAGATTGCACACTAGGTATAGTCAGAGCCATGCAAATAACAGAGTTACACCAACAGAAGACTTACCCAGAGCCATGGAAATAACAGTTACGCCAACGGAAGTTCAAAACTGTCAACGGTCACATGGTTCACGGAGAGGCTAAACCTATATATATATATAAACACACACATATATATATATATATATATATATATATATATATATAAAATATATTTTACTTAGTTTTTTGGTAATTTGTAGTCAATAAACCGATTTACATT
>JAODLL010000009.1:721540-732059 GCA_026546735.1 Forbesichthys agassizii
CTCATTGTAAAGAACTCTCTGAGGATCTAAAAAAATGTGTGTATACATACATACTTTTTATTTTAAATCTATCAACCAGAAATGGTAAAAGAATCCTGCAGTTCGAGACCACTGTTTACTTGTCCACTCCAAATAAATATACTGATGGATTCTGTACGTTTCACATTGCCTCTGTGTTGGGTTATGGTCTGCTTTTATGGCACGGCAACAGCCTGCTGTGATTACATGCAAGGCTGCTGCTTACACGGTAACGCACTCCATGCCTGCTCCAAATGCCACCTTCAACATTTATTTTTACTCAGGTGGCAATTTCCTCTCCACAGAAGAGAACAACTTATCCTTTCTCTAAATGGTGTCTCTGAAGTGAAGTGCAATAATGAGTACTGCCGACGCATTGCGGCCACCAATCTTGCTTTGTTCTTGCGGTGTGATTTTTCTTACACAAGCGATGAACAATCATATATAATAACTCTTATTTCTGTTCACGTTTGCTTATTAATTACCTGTAGGGCCTTTGTGCAGACTAATTGGAAAATCACAGATTTTAAATTGTTTGTGTATAGGGATCCGTTAACAACTAAATGAGTATTCAGACACAATAATCCTATTTGTTAAAAAGATAATTAAGTTTATATAATTAATATACAGTCTAGGAATGGGATTTTATTATAGTAGTTATTTAGTTGTATTTATGATTTCCAAAGCATTCCTTTTTGTTATCTAAGAAGGCAATAACCAGTTAGTCTACAAACCTGTCATAGCTACTGTATATGTGTTTCATTCATGTGATTCACGTGCAAGGTAGATTCACCAGACCAGATAAAAATATGTATCCGTAATTTCCGTTAGTGCGCTGCTTTATTTACTAAAATTAAAATAACATATTTATTTTAGGCAGTATCCTTAGCCTACAAATGCTACAAGACATGTAAACAGCCTGTTTTAGCTTCCCAACAAATTCCTCATGGTTAGTTTAACGTCTGTCTTGGTCATTGAGTTACGTAGTCGCTCGTCGTGCATGTCAATGGAAACGCCTCGCCCCGTGAAGTAGGCGGGTACCGACGCAGTTGGCCAGCGCTTTGTCCCAGACCTTTTTGGTATGTAAAGGCTGACTCTGCGAGACTAGGGCGCTGTGGGACACTGGTGGAGGCTGCAGCACATGTCCTCTCACGTGGCGTCGTGCAGGTGTGAGTCACCTGTGCAGGCTGACCCGTGGAGGGGAACGGACTTGTTTCTGTTCACATCAGCAGTTTAGACACAGGAACCTGCCTGCCGCTCCGCCTGAAGCCCCCAGGTTCCCGAGTATGCTCGCTCGCTTTTCCATGGCAACAGTGGACACTGCATACCAGAGGTGCACGTGGGCTGAAGCTTAAACAAGGGCTCAGTCTTAAAGAGACCAGGGAGGGAGACAGCTTTAGATAGACAGGCTCTCTCTCTCTCTCTGAGACCAGGGGGTGAGACAGCCTTAGATAGACAGTCTATATATCTCTCTCTCACCCGCCCCCCCACCCCCCACCCCCCCAGGGGGTGAAACAGTCTATCTTTCCCCCCCTTTCTCCTCTCTCTCCCCTCCTTTCCCCCTTCTCTCTATCCCTTGCTCTCACTCACCCCCCCCCTGCTTTGTGTAACCCCCCCCCAATACACATCCTTTCCTCACAAACGTCCACACACCTTAGCTGTACACTAAAAGTGACACACTCTCCCATGAGAACTGGGTAGGAGCTTGACTCCCCTCCCCTCTCCCCTTTCCCTTCCTCCACAAAGCCCTGTCTGTTCCCTGGTCCACTGGGCTCCATGGGTGTGTATGGCCCTGCACGCGCACGCGCACACATACACACAGCAAGATTCCTTAGCCCACATTGACGATCACCGCGTTCCTTAGTTCACAACACCTCCATCTTGTACTCGTTGTCTCCTCGACAGGTGTTGCTACGTTCATCTGCTACGCTACTTGTCAAATAACGAATAACACACCTGCGCGTTTGCCTCTGTCCCCCAAGCGGCCTTGTGTGTGTGTGTGTGTGTGTGTAAACTGATCGCAGCCTCCTTTTAAATCCTCCCTGCTCCCACAAGGCCAACGGACAACCGTGAGAGGGAAGCTCTGCGTCGGCGCGGCACGCATTCCTAATGAGCGTGTAGAGGGGCTGTGGTCTCAGAACTGTTGATTACCCACCAACATCTGAATGTCTGTCTGTGTGTGTGTGTGTGCGTGCGCGCGTGCGTCCCTCTCTAATAAGCTGCCCTTCTGTAATTGGCCCCTCGCAATGTTTACACTTCATCTCCTTGCTGTCTTTAAAGACAACTTAGCAGTGGCGCGTCTAAGCCGAGCACGTGCGTGCACGTGTGCATGTGCGTGTGCACGTGTCATCCTCAGCACATTATTGTGAGAGCGACCTCCTCCCGATCTCCCTTCACGACAGACATTCCATCCCTTAGGGGTCACCGTGGCAACAGGGAGCCAATTACATACTGGTGTGTTTGATCGGAGCAGACGGCCAGAGATCTGCGTACACACGCACACACACGCACACACACAGACACACGTACGCACGCAATGCACTTTGGCGCCCGTCCATTGCACCCCAGCCCCGGGGGCGTGGCGTGCTAGCGATGTAGCGTCCCCGCGTCTCGCATTAGCACGCCTGTCAAGCGTGAGCTGGTCTGCCGTCTGCGTTCTCCCCCCTGCACTCTCACTGCGGTGTGTGTGTGTGTGTGTCGGGAGTTGGCGTGCCGTGCGATCACGGCTGTCCAAACCCCCTCCGTCGCTCGCTTCCCCCTCCCAGAGAGCGCTTCGTGCGAGCATGTGCTGAATGGTGTTGACACGGAGGGCCCAGTGGTAGGTGGACTTCCTGTCCCGACGCACGCACACACACACACTGTGTGTGTTTTGCACAAACACGCACAAGCTCGTTTTCTGGGCCACTAAAGCACAGAGGCCTAGCCTTCGTGGCGTGCGGCAAAGCGGTGCCACGCAGCGTCGAGATCCATCAGCGCACGCTCCATTCGCCTGACGCCTCTGCCCAGCCCAGGGGTGTGACAAGTCTCTCTCTCTCGCCCTTTTCCCTTCATCCCCCTCTCTCTGCGGCCAGCGTTGTCAGTGAGCTCCATTTAACATAAAGAGCTACGGTTGTCTTGCTAAACCCTTGACCCCGTAGCCTCCTCAGCTCAATAGCACTCCGTCCTGCTCACATAAGTAATGTCTTAATAATGAACATTACAACCAATTTCATTGGGCAAGCCCGGAGTAACTTAGATTTTGTGAGAGTAACTATGAAGATTAGTGAACGTAAACATGTTTTGGAGGAACAGTGGGAATCTGGTGGTTCTCCGTGAAGATTATTGGATTATTTGCCCACTGTCTCCATGTGGATGTACTGTGTGTTTAGGTAAGGAATATGAGTAGTCGAGGGCTTTACATTTACTTATGCTTAAATGTAAAAGCAAAATAATAGACTGCCGAAGCCATAACATCCACACAACTTTAAATTGTCTGCTAGATACAGTACTAAAAGTACCTATTAATAATGTCTGCCTCTGTTGTTGTTCTCACCTCTATGCTTGTTTCTGTCATTTTGTCATTTTCTGCTTCATCTCTCTCTCTCTCTCTCTCTCTGTGCGTCTGTTCCCTGTGTGTGTGTGTGTGTGTCTCTTTATCCCTGCCACGGTCTCCCCTAGCGACACCTTCATAAATGAGTCATCGCCTAGCCGTGCAGAAATGTCCCTTAATTGCGCAGACACCACCACAGTGCTGCCTTAGCAGGCACACGTGCGTGTGTGTGTGTGTGTGTGGTTGGGGGGGGGTCTCTGCAGCTCGCATGTCACATGTGCAGTCAGTGTGGTTCAGCGCTTGCCGTGCGTGTTGCGTTGCGTTCCCGTGTTTCTCCCGGTGTAGGAATGTGGTCCAGATGCTACTGTGTCCAGTTGAGGTTCCTCCTTATTCCCTGTCTGTCTGTCTGTCTGTCTGTGTAGCTACACTCTCTCTGGCCTCTGGCTGACAGGCATCTCGTTAGTGCAGCATGTCTGTCAGTAAGGATCCAGATTGAGCTGTGCCCCCGCATATTCTCTCTCTCTCTCTCTCTCTCTCTCTCTACCCCCCCACCCTCCCCCGTCTTCGATAATGATGTTTCCAGCATCCCCTACTTTTTCAAATGTCCGCGTGTTTATTTTCGTCCCCTGCCACAAAGAGCATTTTGGGAAAGCCTCCCCAGAGCTTGAGGTTTGGCAAAGGGGTGCTGTGTGTGTGTGTGCGCGCCTCCGTATTAAGCCATAACACTTGTTTTGTTTGTGTGCTGCTGAGCAGCAGCCAGCAGGCCATGCCCATATTAGGCCACGCCCCTATTTTAGGTGGGTGTTGTGTTCTATGTACTTTTATATGAAATATGTAGCAGAGCATAGAAAATACTGTTTCGCACATTTTAAGACGGTCACAATGCTCTTGCTGCCACCCAGAAACACACACTGTAAATGGTATTGTCTCGTTATTGTTTTCAATTCTAAAAAGCAAGCTTTGCGTCTCCTGTCAGGTGGAGATCAAGATGAAGAAGATGGAGGCGATCCGGTGGGACAAGCTGGAGGGAGACGGGCCCTGCGTCAAACACTTCACCCCCGGTCAGTGGTGGCGGCACACGCTTAACTCGTCCTCCAGCAGTTAGCCGGTCCTCCTGCTCCACCATGTATTCTGGAGTGGCGTTAGCTTGACGCGCGACACAGGCAGCAAAGTGTGCGGTGGACAGCAGTCAGTGAGTCAGGAGTTTAACCCACACATGTTCCCATTTACTGTCAGGATTACCGGTTACATAAGCACGTGGTCGGCCGGGGGCGGGAGGGGGTTGACTTTTTAAAGGACAGGTTGGCAGTCAATCGTTTCAGGGCCAGTATATCCTCCCCCCGCCCCCCCCTCCTTCCCCCCCCCTTTCCTTCCCCAACACCTCCTCTCCGTGACATCCCTGTCAAGGATTCAGCTCGCACCGGGGAGCAGCGCAAAGCCTCAGCCGCGCGTCAGGCTGACGTGGGCCGCTTTAAGATGGGACGGTGGGCGACACGGCGTCGGCTGCGTGTCCGCGCTCGCCCTGGAAACGTCTGTCACGCGTCCCGCCGCAGGAGTCTGTTTTCCCCGGCGCGTTTACGCTGCTTTGAGCGCACATTAGCAAGGGATTGTGTTCCAGGCGACGTCGAATTCTGCTCTTGCAGGGCGAACCTGACCCGTTTCCTGAGCCACACGAGTAGGTCTGTCATACCCTGGAAGGAAGCGCACTTTGAAGAAGCTGCAGCAGCCACAGAGTGTGTGTGTGCGTGCGTGTGTTGATAAAACTACAGTGTCAGTGTTTTTTCCAGTTGCTGTCCTCCCATTATATGGGATTTTATTTTTTCATTTTTCCCCCCTCTTCCTGCGTGTGCTTTCAGACACCTGCGCATGCCCTGGGTAAAAAGTCTTGCTAGTGCCGACTCATCACTCATGTGATCCTGTCTACACCACATACAGTGGAATTTCTTTGCTGTGTGCATCTAGGTTTGGTCGACTGAATACCTGTGTTCGCTGTAGAATTGGAGTTAGTTTTACCGAGCCCCAGTGAAACAGCATAGCGTCACATTGTCTGTGCTGTGTGCAGTTCTCAAGCAGTGCACAGGACGTGGTGTGGTTAATCAGCGAGACGCTGCTATCTGCGTTAACGCCTGAGCTAATACCGGAGACTAAGGTACACTATATTATCTTAGTCTCAGGTACATTAGCTGAGACAAAGCAAATGTAGTGTAGGCGTTTGTTCAAATGGAGCAAACAAAAACTGTGAATGAAATGGTAAGGAATTAAAATAAGGCAGGTTAATAATAATAATAATAATAATAATAATAATAATCAGGTTGCTCCATATAAAAGTGAATGAATGGTCTTCTGTGGCTTTTAGAAACGCAGCTGAATATTAAAAGCGGTTGTAATGACCCAATGAATGGTTAGAAAGTCAAACGTTTTACCACTGTGTCAACTGGTCCTGCCAGCAGACCAGTATCCCTCGTCCTCCCACCACACCCGCAACTGGGACAAGATGGTGGTGGACATCAGCGAGGAGGAGAAGAAGGAGAAGCTGGAGGGTGACGCGGCGCTCAACAAGCTCTTCCAGCAGATCTACTCGGACGGCAACGACGAGGTCAAGCGCGCCATGAACAAGTCCTTTGTGAGTGTTTTGATTTGTCACTTTGATTGTTATTTATTTATGTTGCACAATTTAACAGGAGAAATAATACAATGATAAACATTGTAATTAATACACAGTACTGGGAGAAACCCAGGGGTGTTTTATTTAAAGCCTCCGCCTTAATAATACTGACATTTCACAATGTTAGGGCATGGTCTGTTGACACATCCATCTAGGAAGCCATTGACATGTTTTAAAATGGCAGGCACTTTAAAACAAATACTTGGTGGTTCTTTGCTCTTCTAATACATTTGAATACAACTGATGCTATATTGCAGCATCTACGTTAACCTCTGTAGGAGCCGCCACTGTTGTTTTCAACTCTCCTTCGCCTAAATCACACCTGTAGCTGACAGTACGACGCTGATTGACCACACACTAGGTTCACCGGACAGAAACACGATTTCCAAGCTCTCCAGACTGGTTTTCGGCGGTGAAGTCAAACAGAAGCTTGTGCGATCAGGGTGGTCTCTCGAGGCTAGGGGTTGATGGCGACGCAGGGTCCCCCTCAAACACACAGGCCATAGTCTTGTGTAGCTGGAAGCTGTATGGAATATTTAAATGTTCTAAAGTGGATTCAACTAGTCCCATCTATCAAAGATCTGCTGGTGTACACAAATACTAATCATGATTATATGCGTCTTGTGATTATAATCGGAGGTTATAGAGGTTCGCGTAATAAGTGAACCTCTAAGTCATGAGGATTAATACGGGGTGCAGTTTGTGTACAATCATCACATAAAATGCATCGCATCCCATGATGCACCTGTGACAGAATGATGCAGCGTTTCAGCTCACTATAGAGGTAATGGCTAAGGATGGTGATTGGTCACTGCCTGATTAATGAGCTGGCACTGGAGCTACAGTGTGTTCATTCGCACCAAAGCCCCAATCACTTGTTTACGACTGTTCACACCGCCTCGATATTCAACATTGTTTTGTGTGGCCATTGCACTCATTACCAGTACCTGTGAGTCATTAGTGTTATTAATTATTACAGCCTTATCGCCCAAATTCCACTTGAATGGGGGACTACTATGGCTCTTCAGTCCTGCTATCTAACACTTTTCCAGAGAGGACTTACTGTGTAACCTCACTAATTAAGTTCAACCTAACCCCCCCACCCCCCTGCAGATGGAGTCAGGTGGTACGGTCCTGAGCACCAACTGGAGAGACGTGGGCAAGAGAAAAGTGGAGGTGAACCCTCCCGATGATGCAGAGTTCAAGAAGTTCTGAACATCTCTCTCTCTCTCTCTCTCTCTCTCTCTCTCTCTCTCTCTCTCTCTCTCTCTCTCTCTCTCTAATCTCCCCCCTGATCATGTCCAATAAATATCATCTGGGCCCCTTCATCCTCTACCCCCACTACACGGTCGGTCTAGAGGGGCCGCCAGACCGACCTACACCAGGCAGGAAGCAGGCAGACAGACACACAACTGCTCCTTGAAGCGCTCTTTCCCCATAACGCTCGAGAGACATTATTCCCTTTAGGAAGTCTTTAATTGAGAAGAGTGATTGATTCAAAAAGGGAACTGAACTCTGAACTAATGAACGAGTGGAGAGATTCAGTAAAAGACCTATTCACAAATCCGCTATTACGGTTTTATTTTTGGTATTTTTTTGTTTGTGTGAATCCACCCCACCCCCCCCACCCCCCCTTCCCCTTCCTCCCACTCTCTGAGACAATTCAGGACGTCCCATTAAATGACAAATGTAAGTAAGGTTTATGCCAATTACTGGGACTGTGTTTTCTGGGTTCATGATGTTTTGAGTAGTAAGTCAACAGCTGCACGACAACAAACTGAACTCAACATAGCGATGTAATGCCAGGCCCTTTATCGGTGGTATTCAAGCTTTGGTGTAAATAAATAACATCATTTGACTCACAAAATCTGTCTCGTCTTCTGTTGTGATGTTCCTCCTCTAACGGATTTTTGTGGCTGACACGTTTGAGCCTTTTAACCCAACACCAAGGCAGCAAAGAAGGAAAACTAATATTGGAGAGGGAGAGTTGACTGAGGCGCATGCAGGTGTGTTTAGACTGCTCAAGAAAGTCTTTTATTATTAAGCACTCAATATATGGAGTCAGGAACCCTGAGGTTGTTTGGCCTGGAGAATCACTGTATCACTGGATAAAGCGGTAATCTACAGTAGAAGGTTGGGAGGGTGGGGGGCAGTCACCCCTGTATTTCTTCAATCGGGTTTGCCTCTGTGGCTGCAGCTGTGTGGAGGCGTCCTCTTTGAGGCACAGGAGCATTAATATGGATCAGCTTGCGAGCCGCATCAACGATCCTCTCACGGAGTTAAGTGCTAAATTCATCGCACATCGTTTCATCTCTGGCGATGATCAAACGCCGGTTCGAGGCCCCGGATGAAACCCTTAGCATCGCATTCACTCACACACACACACATATCTTACCCCCCTATCCCCTGCCTGAAGCGAGCTTCGTGACATCAAAAGGAGCTAAGCGCTTTGCATCGTGGGTAAGATCTAGGAGCATGATGGCTACAGAGTCTTTAGTCTCATTAAAGAGTTCTAGAGCTGGGGCTCTCTACATTAAAGAACTCTGGAAAGTTCCTTTTGCTCGTCTCATTGGGGGAAGATACTTGATGTGACAGACTAGATATTGTCCCGATGCCTGTGAACGAGGTGGGTGACAGATCTGAAATCAGTTTAATCCCACATAAAAGGTGCGTGTGATTGACCTTCTATTGTCAATAATGGAAAAGGAGTAGAATGATTATGAAATGTTTACATGAAAAAAAAAACCAGGATTAATTCATTGGTATTGCATTTTGAATTGGCTTTTTATTTATGCAGATTTAAAGGAACCTCAAGGACATTTACATACTTTTCTGACCTATTTGAAATGGTCATAAATTAAAATGTTTTAATACAGATAAGAGGTTTTCTCTAAGTATGATGAAAACACATTTTGTGAAATTACATATGCCTTTAGAACACTGCACCTGTTATTTATTTACATGGGAAAGCCAAGCGACGAGAGCTTATAAGATTTCCTCTATAAATGCACGTTTGCATAAAACATGTTTCACATGAAGCAAGTGGTGCAGATATGAGTTTTAATCTCAATCGTAAATGTATTAACGCGGCCGATATTATTGTATATTGAGATTAAAACTAACCTGTACCATTTACTTTACATGAAACATGTTTTATGCAAACATTTATTTATAGAGGAAATCTTTTAAGCTCTTTTGTCGCTTGGCTTTCCCAAGTAAATAAACAGCTGGTGCAATGTGTCACTGTATGGCCACTCTACTTTTTCCAGAAATATATTCCTTCATCACAATTGTGTTTTCCAGGAGAGTCTGAGCATCTTCATGTCTTTTCTGAAGACAAATGATGTGACAGAGTTTATGTCATTGCATAGCGCACCCTTGCATACATGTGACTTGCTCATGTGCATTTAATGTCCTATCCACTTCATGTTAGATATGTCATCTACATTATATAACTATTGCACCAGTCTCCGCCCTCCCCCCAACACACGCGCGCGCGCACACACACACACACACACACACACCAAATAGCCCCATCCGGTCCCCCTTGAGACTAAGAACATCTCCCTTCAGTTATAATTAGGAATGGCACCGATACAATACTGAGATCGGAAATCTGTCCGATACTGACTTAAACAGCTGGATAGGTATCGGTGACAATTGGACAGTTGTAACCGATCCATGGGACTGATCCACTTAAATAAATGTACATACGTAGGTCTACTGTCAAGCATCAGCCATGTCTAACCTACCCAGGCCACACTATCAGCAGCAGGTTTCTAAATTGCATCCAAGTCCTAATTAAGAGATTGCCTGTAATTTACTTTGCAACTTAACTTAAAACTTAATTTAACACTGGTATCGGCCGATACGCAAATTGCCGGTATCTGTATCGGTATCGGGACAGAAAAAACTGGATCTTGCCATCCCTAGTTATAATTACACTTTTGTCCCGTTCCCTCCCTCCAAGCCATCCCCCTGGTTTGTGTTCTTTGGGGGTGTTGGGGAGGGATGGTGGAGGTGTCTAGGGGGCATGTCTAGACGAGGCCCATTATGCGGGCCACCCACCAGTTGCAGGGCATTATGACTCTGCAGACCACCCTGCAGCCCTGGTAGTGGTAGGGCCAGGAGTTGTGCCCACCCAGCGGCTCGCAGATCCTCTGGCAGTGGCTGTAGCCACGGTGACACTCGTTGCAGCACAGGCCCTGGTGGTCCAGCATGGGGTCGATGTTTGGAGGGGAGCCGCCCACATCCTTTCTCTCTAGACCGACCTGTGTGTAGTGGAGAAAGGAGGAGGAGGAGGGGGG
>JAODLL010000009.1:743629-779130 GCA_026546735.1 Forbesichthys agassizii
ATATACATACAGTGTGTGTGTATATATATACTGTATATATATATTGTTTGTTTAATGGTTTGGTTGTCCATTGGTTTTAGCATCAAAGTATCAATGTTTGTTCTCTGTGTGTTGTTGGATTTATTCCCCATGACGTTTTATTGATTAATATTGGAAAGTAGAGTTGCAACAGACTATATATCAATGTTTGTAGTAGTAGAATTTCAAAACACTGACACCTTTTAGGTGATATGCCAGCCAAACAATCCTTCCACCCTTTCTCTATTCAGCGGGATCATTTCAAGGGTGAAACAAAAGCACTTCCTTTGACATAATGGCAAGTCTTGGCCTTGTGCCAGGTATAGTGTGGCCATATGTTCAGTCAAAGATACAATCTCTCTTTCCAACTGCAGCATGCTGATATAATCTTCTCTACCAGGAACAAATGGGTCAACCAATAATTTCAAGTGTCATAGCATCAGATTATTTTGAAACACTTTGCACATGCCATAATAACAGAAAACAACTATTAACATTTGCACATGAATAGGTCTGTTTTAGTAAACAGGGACTTGTTTTTGCAGTGCTAAATTGCCTCTGCTGTTTATTGTCAAAGCATTATTATTTTTAATGAATTACTTCACTACTTACACTTAAAATTTCAATACATGCCAATTAGGTGTTTAGTTAACTTGTGTAGGCGATTTAACTCGTCCACATTTTGCTTTGACATTTTTGTCTATAGCAGCAAATCTATTACGACTCCAAAATAAAAATGTTCAACATCACCTAATGTATTGCTTTTACGTGAGAAGCAGCTGTGTGATCAGATTTGATATATTTATCCTAAATGAAGCTCTTGTCAACATCAGGTCGTGCTGTGGTGACCTCTGCAATGTACGGGCCGTGGTGAATAGGCTAGGCTATAATACCCAAAAGGCATTCCAAGCGTCATCTACCTAGACCTACTATCGTCACGTTTTTATTCGTGTCTGTGCACGTCATTTATGGCTGCGCATGTCATGCAGTTCCACATTACCGACAGACTTGTGTCTATGAAGCATGTGAAAACGTTTACCATTGAACGATATGGGTCCAGCACCGTGGATAGGTTACTGCTGTTTGCACTGTGTGTTCCTGTTCACATGCAGGACCATGTGAGCCAACCAGTACGCACACAGTGGAGAAGAGACCAGCTCCGTTCAGGCTGTACAGCACGGAGTGTTCTTACTAGGCTTTGCGGGTGAGCGTGACTGACTACCCCATACAACACGCCTCCCCCTCCCGTATTGTGTGTGTGTGTGTGTGTGTGTGTGTATTTGTTTGTTTCTCCACTAGGCTACTACCACTTTGCAGCTGGCAAAACAGGCTGACATAGCCTACTGTGTTGAACAGGAGTTGCCTTCGCCTAATCTCCATTTTCATTGCCATAATTATTTTGGCTATTTGCAAAAATCATATGTTTAACACTAACTTAACACTATACAATGTGCATTTATTTTATTTAAAACATATTGATGATAACAACATGTAAGGAACGTCGGCAACATCGTGCATACTCGCCTATTAAACAGGCCGAGGCATTTACAAGGAAACGAAACAGTTCGGCGTGCACACTGGAAGTCTGATCCCATTTACTTACGTTTGTTGGCGATGATGGAAATTTGATACTTTTCCGCCATCTACCGGTTAGTGTGCAGCCCACTAAGCAAACAGCATCGCCTTTTGCACTACAGAGGGCACAATTTCAATCGAGAAAGTTATGTTGACAGTTTTTTAAACAATAAATGAACAGCTGATGGACTGATGAACAGCTGACATACTCATAGGACTATACACTTCACACATCACACACATTTGACATGTGGGCACATTATAAACTAGGCCTATTTTAGAGATTCTGTTTCTCTTTTTCTGTTTTTTGTTAGGATGCCCTGTTGGTTGGACATCACATTACACCAACACGGCGATTTTGTGTGCTTTACTTTACTGCTGATTGATATAGGATAATCATTGGGCTCCAAATGCTGTTTCATTTGTAATATGTGTCATTGAGCAAAAGTGAGCATTAAAGCACGTTCAGTCTACTGAACACGCTGATTGCTCTTGTCTAGCGAGGTCGCTTATTGGACGAGATTCTCCGATGACGTTGGCTACTGACGTATAATTTCCAGGAAGATACAGTAACAGCAGCACCTGAATTCTTTCTTACAGTCGACAAGACTGTTTGGGAAGTTCCATATTGCAGACTGTGTCAGCATTATAGAAAGTCCCCATATGTGACAGCGAACTCTCGAATACGCAGTATTTTGAGCATAAGACACGCTATTTAAAATTTTAGTTTCGGGACGAATTCAAAAAGACTAGATCAGACCCACTGTCATCTCAATACCAGGGGGAGGCAAGAGTTCTGCACCTTCATGTGTCGAAATCATTCATATGAGATATGAAAGCAATTCTATACTAAACTATTGAATCACAATCGAGTCCATAAGCCCATGAGTGAAGTTCCTAGAGAATGCATTTTAACAGGTAAAGTGAATAAATGGCTACGTTTATTACACTAATGCTAGCTGGTCGAGGTGATGCACATCTTTTCACAAACTGTGAAACTGCCCATATGGACATTTTACTCGTGCTGACTGCTGAGTAAGGTCGTTTGAGAGTGAATCTGCAGATGGCGCTCGTTTCACCGTTGCATTTAAAGCAGTAATTAGTGGTGAATCCGACAGATTATATTGGAAGTGCTTTACAATGTATCATCAGAAACCTGGAAATTGTATTGCTGAGGTTGACCGTTTTGCCATAAAATGCAAAAGGTCAATGGCCGTTGTTGCAAATGTCTTTCAAGGTAATTTCTCAAAGCATACTTATGTAAGGAATAATACAAATACTTTATCTAAGGTATAATTATACCAATCCAGATCTATTTTTTCCATATACATTCTTAAAATGTAGTTAGTACCTACAGTAACTACATTGGAAAAGGGTGTAACTTGTGGACTATCCTGTAATGCATGTGTATAACTGAGAATTTCCTTTTACATGTGAACGCTTCACATGTCGTCAGACCTATGCAGGGAGGCCAACTGCCAAGCTTTGCATGCTTGTGACTAAGCTGCCAGTAGCCTAATGTAAACCCCACTTCAAGTGACCTTTCCCAAGCCCTGCCCTTTCACTTGTCCTTCCTAGTTACTGTAACTAGGTAGGACAAAACACCATACAAAGATTTTAAAGTAAAACAGACAGTTCCGTCAGATAAAAAAAAAAAGATCAACTGTTATTGGAAGACATGCAGAAAGGGGCGTGGCTTAGGAAAGGTAAATTCCTGCTAGTTCCTGTTAGTTGTACAGTACATGCTGCTTACAAATAACCGTGTAAGCACGCACTGCACTTCCACCGCTGCCTATGTGATGAAGATCATATGCCCCCCTTGGGGAATCGAACCCCGATCTACAATGCAACCTAAAACCCATGGGCCCTAGCCTGCATCGCCAGAGCGTCCTATGAGGTGTCAGAGTCAGAGGAGTGAGTGTTAACTAGACACTGCACCTGCTGGCCACCGTTACACCTACTGACAAAAATCCCACTTTTCCTGCAGTGGTGTGGGCACGGGCAGTCTCATTCACACACAGGTAAGAAAGGGCTGACTAACATGAGTGGATTGACTCGCTGTATCGCTCAGTTTGCTGCCGATGTGAACCAGCAACAAACCCCAAATTGCAGTCCATTGAGGAGAGAATGGCTGTTTTGGAAGCCAAAGTAAATTGTTGCCCTAGCGTGAATTAAATTAATTGGATCATTTTAAAATTGCGGTAAGAATTTATTCGGTGGCATGGTTTACATTTACAGTTATACCTGCTTAAAGATATATTTGTTCACATAAGTTTGTCCTGGGTATGTATTTACTTTAACTGTGGCTCTTTCTGTTTTGCATTTCTAAGATACAAATGTAATTGTTTTTGAGATGCCTGTAAGATCTACTATGAGACACTACGCAGGAACTTCGGCCAACTGGACCTTCAGAGTCACCAGAGAATGCAGAGGGTACAATTTGTCAGACAGTAGTATATGAATATACTCTAGAAGATATAGAGAGTGTCGTAATGATTGATAGTGTTAAGTCAAATTGACATGAATCAAACAATGTATTGTGTCGTCACGCGTTACATTTAGCAGTACGTAAAGGCAGGGTTAGTGATTATCAAGAACACTTGATAACTTGGAGCTCAAATCAAAACAAACTCCCTCAGAACCCACACATCAAAACGCATTGCGAAGCCAATCGGCTTTGCTGGTGTGAGCAGTGTTTGCCACTTTGTTTATCTTCCTTACGGAGGCCAGGGCTACCAAGTACAAGATTATGTTCTCAGCACGCACAGAGAATGGTAAAATAGCTAAATGTGAGGAGATTTTTGGTGAATTTGTCAAAAAGTATATTAGCTAACAATTAGCTTGCAATAGTTGATACCTTTTAAAGAAGACGAATTGTGTCATCACACAATACATCGAGCAGTACATAGCTGTCTGCACTGATTGTGTTTACCCTTGCTGGAAGCTAGGCATGCTGTACTAATAGCAGATGACATGGACGTCTGGAAGGGCCCTACCATTGATATGATGTCCCACGAAGGAGAAGGGCACCTTCGAGGGGGTGTCTGGGTGGATCGTGTGGCCTCCATCCTTCAAGGGGGTGTCTGGGTGGATCGTGTGGCCTCCATCCTTCAAGGGTGTGTCTGGGTGGATCGTGCGGCCTCCATCCTTCGAGGGGGTGTCTGGGTGGATCGTGCGGCCTCCATCCTTCGAGGGGGTGTCTGGGTGGATCGTGCGGACTCCATCCTTCAAGGGGGTGTCTGGGTGAATCGTGCAGACTCCATCATTCAATGGGGTGTCTGGGTGGATCGTGCGGCCTCCATCCTTTGAGGGGGTGTCTGGGTGGATCGTGCGGCCTCCATCCTTCGAGGGGGTGTCTGGGTGGATCGTGTGGCCTCCATCCTTCGAGGGGGTGTCTGGGTGGATCGTGCGGCCTCCATCCTTCGAGGGGGTGACTGGGTGGATCGTGCGGCCTCCATCTATTTGCAGCCAGGAGCTCGCTGACCTGTGTGACACTAATCCAAAGTACATGGCTACACATCACAGACGTCTGTACACTGGAGCACTAACTTCACTTAGTAATAATGGCAGTTATTATCAAAACGAGAATTAAGTGAATGAAAGACAGAAATATGAGAACTATACAAGGATGCTGCCATGCAGCTCCCATTTCCGACATGCTATCGAGCCCATTCCAAACAGCGTTACTAGTACTATCCAGTCAGAGCTAGGTGGATGTTTGCTGTATGAGGTGAGGATCCATGTCAATAAAAGTACCTTAAAGAACAGGTCACACAACTGCTAATGTCTGTGAAAGACATTGTTTAGCAGAGTGTGCTTAAACATTTTCTAAAAACCTCTCTTGTTGCCAAGCTATACCATGTGCCAATGGTTGCTGACCCCTGCGCTATAGTCTTAAGTAACTGCAGTATTAATGTATAATAGGTTTGCTAAATATACAAATCTTTAAATAGAATGACTGCTATTGTAATAGAGGAGTGTACCCAAGTCTGTATTATAATGGCCCAACTAAATTGACCTACCAATTAAAGTCACTTCTCTTTTTAAAAGTCTGTTTTCATCCAGTGTTGCTGAGTGATGCATTATGAGTCACGGTTGCATTTGTATAGCTTACATTTTCATGTACATGTGAAAGCCTCCACTATAGACCTATAGGTGCTTGGGGAGTGGAGTCAACTGCCAAGCTGTTCAGACTAAAACTGTCAGAAGTTGAAAGCTCACTTCAGTTATTGGCCTTTCATGATAGTTTTCTGTACTGCGTATGTTTCTGTGATTCTGCACTGCACAGTGCTGATTGCTGATGAAAATCCCACCTTTCATGCGGTGGTATATATTGTTTAAATTTTTGATTGAATGCACTGCATCCAATTGATCATTCAAAATACATATCTTGAAAGGACTAGTTATATGTAGATTTTTTTTAGTCTAATCTGGCAAACAATTTGAATTCCAACGTGTTAATATTTGCATTTGCAGGCTTTTTTTTTGTTGTTGGCAATATCAGCATAACTCATATCTCAGATGGGAAAGCTGGATATAATAAAAGGCATTATCCATCAAGCATATTATAGTTGTAATAAAGTGAACTGTAGCTTCTGACTATAATACAGTGGATAAAGTAGATACAATGCTACTGTTCTTGGTAGTATTAGTATGCAATACACCTTAAATGCTAGATCAGGCATTTAAACAGTCATCTATCTATCTATCTATCTATCTATCTAAGTATCTCTCATATAATTGTATACAATCCTCCACACTACAATATTTATACAGTATGAAGTGCGGTTTTATTCATTAAGGTATTTTTGTAATTTGAACAGTATACAATTTGCAGGAAATCCATGCAACAAAATGATCTGAGACTACGACCTTTTGTTTTTGAATGATATCACTGAGGTTTTATAGGCCAAGATTAAACAAGTGAATGTGATATACCCGGAAATCATATATCACTGGGCGCTTTAACAAGGACTTTGGACTCACATAATTACTGTGATAATGTGAGAGATGCTTCTAAACTGTGACCAGCAAACACAGATTCACTGGTGACTTGCTCTATTCTCAGGTACGTTAAAGAATTCTCTAAATCATGAATACAGAACTTGATAGAAAATATATTTAAATGTGACAATTATGTTGTGCCAGTAAGAATTAAAGATTCAATATGTATGTTTGTGGTAAATACCGCTTATTTGTATAAAGATTATTCCGAATTATCTTCTGTTTTTGAATGGAATGTGTTTCAAGATAAAATTGCAAATTTTCTAGCTGCTTGCATGAATTTAGTAATAAACATGTTCGTAGTGTATAAGTTTTAGTGCGCTGTTGTGTTTACTACCTAAGCTCTCAGATATAAACATTAACAGAATCATATGGCAAAACATGTGACAAAGTCTTGTAAAAGAACACTAAGTTCAAATGCTATAAATGTATAGTTATCCAACTAATGATTATATTACTATGATACAACTTATGTTGTTTTTGTTTTGTTATGACATGTCAAATAATTAGTTTTTCATCGCTAATGAACACGTTTTTGTGGTGGCCTTTGTAATAATACATTATGCTAGTTGTGTTGTAAATGTAAAAATAACTACTATTTAAATGTTTTGATGAATGTTTTAATGTGATTCATGTGTCTGTTTCAGTGCAAAATATAAGTGTGTGCACAGAATGTAATGTAATGAATGTAATATCCCCATTATAGATACTACTGAAGGCCAGCAATGGAGTCCCACACATTAAAAAGGAGCCAGTCCTTGAAGAGCTTGTCTGGAGCTCCTGAGGGGTCATGGGTCATGCCAGCTTCCCACCTCTGGAACAGGAAGTCTGTCTCTCAGCTGATTCAGCAGTAAGTGTTACAAATCCATAGCCAATGTCTCTTACATTATTAACAGTTGAGTAGTGTTTTTTAAGGCCACAACCCTTCTCAGACGTGTGTGCACATACAGTTTCTTTTTGTGGTGGATCAGAAGCTATAGGAAAACCTAAGAAAAGCTTCTCCTAATATCATAACATCTAATGGAAAAATATAGGTGTATATAATGTAAACAACCATGGATTTATTTTCATCTTGTGACCCTCCAAAATCATCTTGCAACCCACTGTGGGACCCTGACCTACATTTTTACAACCACTTATGAGTGTTTTCAAACAGATATCAGAGCTGTGGAGACTTAAGGATCTTTGAAAAGTCAGAGCGCAAATTTCAGGTAACACAACTTTGAGCCTTTTGAGTAAAACAAAGTGAACTTCCATCCACAGTTTCTATATCAACATGAACGTTACAGCTTCAATATCAACATTGTCCCCCTCTCTATGCTACTGTAGCTGCCTGCTGTAAGCAGTAAAGTTGGGGTCTTAGAGAATCAGCTGGATGGTCGGAGGAGGGAGAATGTCACACCTCCGGCATTGGGAACCCTGTTAAGGACTCGCTCAATGAACTACCTGCCCCAGAAGAAGGCTGATGGTACCAGCGCTCTGCGGGCCCTGTTTGAGTCCAAGGCTGCTCTGCAGCAGGACTATTCAAGTAGTCCACGTCTTAACGCTTCATCAGCTTTGGGTAGTAGAGCAGTGGTAGACTGCCCCCTAGTGGCCTGGAGAAGTCATAACAGTCCTGTGCCGGAAGGAATCACACAGGTTTGTTTTGTCTGTATATTAGCAAGAGTACATATGTATAAATAGCCTAAATGTAATTGTTAACTATAAAAGTGTTTGCTCTTTGTAAACCATGTTCTTAAATTGTAAAGACTTAAATGTGCATTACTGCTCTCCATTGATCCACAGAGGAATACCCAGGTGGAACGGCGCAAGACAGTAAGCGGCCTTCCAATGTCCTCCAGCAGAAACTCACATGGTGAGTCACTTTTGCGTATATGTAACATCACAGATTAAAATTAGTGTCACACTGTAAGATGTTAAAAATAGTTTGTTATTGAGCCATGTGGCTTTTCAGTACATGCCTGCGGGTTTTGTGAAATAGTATTACATTACAGTATTGCTCTCTCTGGAGTGACCTCACGACAACACGGGCAGGAACATAGCATGTGTGGCGCACACACGTGAAAAAGATAAAGACCAGAGGACACAGAGAGACTTGGAGGAGCAGAAAGGTCTGTTCTTTGGCCCTGGACGTCAGAGGGAGCTGGCTAAATAAAGCGTCTATGGCTGTGTGGATGCCCAACTATGCGTCGGGCACACATGCTGGAGATGGGGTGTCACTGACCATTATGACCGTGACGCCGACCCCGTCATGCCCAGGTCATTCCTCTGCTTCCGAGTGGTGACACTGCCCCCCTCCACGACCCTCTGACCACGCCCTGTGTCTCAAACAGACATGACACACACAGAGGTTACATGTTAACATTTTCATTGACTATCTAAGGTCTGTTGACCAAAGCATGCTGGTACATAATAATTAACCAAATGAAAAAGGTAAAGAAAAGAAAATAATACAGCTGATTCAGCCAAAAAAAAAGTAATGAATAAATAAATTAAACATTACTGGTTCACTTTCACGCCCATAACCCTGAAACGCACTATGAACTCACACATTGCGGTGGAAACTGCTGTTTTGTGGGTGCTATTGCCGAATTCAGGAGTGTACATTTTGAAAGCAGAATTTAAATAATAAATCACAACCAATACTATGAATACCACGTACAATCAGGGTCATATGTATTATTAAACCTCTTTTGGAGTCTTATCAGTGGAGTCATATTGGTCAACCTTAACCAAAATAGGAACACTTGTGAGTGTGTTTTTATTATCCAGACCTCTGAGCGCCTGGCGACATCACAACAAGGTTCCACCTTAAGTGCCCATTTTAGTGGGTGACAACGTGTCCCTGGGTATGCGAGATGAGGGGGTGTCCCAGTTCCCTAGTGACTAACAGAGGTGGTTGACTCAGCTGATAGCTGCCTGCCTGCCAACCTCCCAGAAATAGCCAGCCTGTCTTCCTGGGGCAGTAGGTCTGATAAAAATCAGCTTTCGCCAGAGGGCTAGAAAGAGACCGTGAACGGACACTGAGAGAGACAGCGGCATATAGAGCGTGAATTGGGGACTTTACAAGGCCCGCAAAAACAAAGGGAAGGAGCTTTACCCGTCGTACAACTGACAGGACTACAGTGGATGGTGCCTTTGTGAGTATCACCTATACATTATACCTGAACTTGGGAAAAGCTAGACTACGCATAGATGTACATGCTATACAATTCCTCATTTATTATTTACTAGTTTTACTGCTGTTCACTTTACAGAACTGCTGATTTACTGTTGTGTTAGTCTGATATTGTGTGATACGATGTGGAGGTTATGTGATGGAACCTATGTGGGAGTCTATTGTTTTTCACTTCCATCTACTCAAAAGACATTTCAAGTCGAGCTAACACAGAAAGCATATCGCTAGCAAAACATGTTTAAGGAAATATATTGGCGTTAGAAAAAATGTATTAAAAAACAATGACAGACATTAATGTCATTCATGAGTGAAATGCACTATTCAAGGTCACAGATTTAAGGGTTGTCACTGTTAGCAGGAATCTTGATGATATCCTAAGTGGCTATAATTTCCCAGCCCCTAATCCTGAGAAATGTCTGGAATGAGAGGTCAAAGAATGGGATCAGCCAATCACTTCCATCGTCTCTAAATATTACAATCGAAATGGGATATGATACAGTACAATATAACACAACATATCTGTCACATTGCAATTCAATGGGCTAGATTGCAATTTATTGTTTCACTTTGATGTGCTGTTTAAGGAAGGGGTGAGGGGTGCAGTATGGGTGGGATACCTCACTACCGTGCTATGGTGCTTGGCTGATGGCTCAGCACCAGCTGATGGCAGTGAAGGTGTTGGTTGGGAACGAATGCCAACTGCATTTCACAATCATTTGGACAACTGTCAGTAGTCCAGGAGCCTTTGCATTGCTGTGCCTCTTATAGCTCCCTCTCCATTCCATTAGAGGGGAAGATAATGGCGGTCTGGCATGCAGTGGAATCCACCAAGCCCTGGTAGATGTCAGTAGAAATTACTCTTCTCTTCAAATGGCTTTGAAGATGAAGTCTAAACAGGAATGACAAATAGCCTGTCTCGAGAGATATTCAGTAACACTGGCATTTGTCTTTAAAAAAAAGAAAGAAAAAACTCACACTAAAGAATATCTAAATACTGAAATATCAAAAGTGGTTAGAAGATGTTCAAAAGCAGCTGGTCAATGTACAGTTCAGACCTAAAGATAAATAAAGCTTTAGTCATTAAATTCACTTTTCACTTGGTATAAGCAGACATTTTGTAACTTTGCATCAATGTCAATGTGGAGCTAACTTCAGGTTGACCTCATACTCTTTTGGGGTGTACCGTCAACAGGACCCACAGAGTTTGTTGTCTCATTGTGTCTGTTCATCCAGCTATGAAAATGTTTAAGTCCTGGCTCGTGAGAGGCGCCAACTAGCTAATCTGCCCTTTTGTCCAGGGAAAGCTTACCATGTTAAATGGGAGGTGTGTTCAAATCTGGCCATTCGTTACAGCATGGTTGACCCATGGGTCAGCCCAACAATATGGGTTGCTGACCTCTCAAACTCTATAGACTATAGACATAACATTTAAGTGCAAATATATATATATGATCATGGGTATGTTTAAACCAAGCAAATCCCGCTGCCAGTTCAGTGGTGAAAATTACTTGATAAGATGTCTTAAATTAGGTGCAAATTTACTTAATTCAGATAAGACATTTATAGAAACAAATCCAACTAGATTTTAAATTTAAAAACAAGATTATCGCAAGTTAGATATAGTTTTTGCAGTGCAATTTTTAAGTATTACCACTGCCATTGGATGTTGTGTTATTTTGTATGTAATTATGCAGTTCAGTTGTTTTTTTTTTATTTCCTCAAAGTTCACATTGAATATTTTCCTTTGAAATATAACCACAATTACTTTTTTCCCACAGGCCAAAGTTTGACATATTATTGAAACATAGCTACTGCAGCAAGAGGCTGAATAACATTTCCAAACTTTTAGTTAACAGAGATCCTTTTCACATTATCCATACAGTCGGGCGGTGGTGTTGCTTTAGTCAGCTGTTGACGGCAGAGAGCTCACACAAACAATCGGGGTTGCTTGAGCTGAGCAAGCAGTTGCTGTTAATGGTCTTTTCTTACACCAGACCTTCATAGTCAGCCCATGGCATGCGGTTTGCTGAAGAGCTCAAGCAACTGGCAGGCTGTGTGGAGTTATTTGACTTCCCTACCACTAGGATCAAAGCCTAACTCAGCATAGTATGTGTGTTACATTGGCTGTTACAATGGTGTGCTAAACTTAGGTAGTCTAAGCTAAAATCATCCTCCCGTCACCACTACTTAATGACAAGTGCTTACATAGTTTTCACCAGTTATAGACACAACAACATGAACGAGATAAGACTCTCCAACGACACTATAACTACACAAACCTGTGGCAGGTGTTTGATGCACATTGAATCTTTGAATTGAATTGACCTGATATGTAGGTCACTGATTTCCAGTCACTCTGGAAAGTGCAGTTATTGATACCGTAGTTGTATGATTTTTATTCTTCATTCAAGAGCATTTGAAAATCATACATATCCTTTGTGCATTTTCTTTATTCTGTCACAGATGAGAGGAGAAGCCAAGAGTTGATAACTAACAGAGACAACCCAGTGAAACCAGGCCAAGACCGAACGCCTCCCTCAATCTCAGTGAGAGACAGATCAGCTCTCTACCTGTCAAGGGTGACAGCTACAGACACCACAGGACACACGGCACAACCAGTGAGTTCCTGGCATACCTCTACTTTTACCCACTACACACACAGGGGTTTCAGGAAGGGGAGTGTCCAGACAAAAGCCACCAGTTAATCATGTGTAGCAGAGCAGAAGAAAAATATGTTTCACATACATACATGAGTACACCAGCAGTTATTGGATCCACATTATGTTATTCAAAGAAATGCATTGCTGAGGCGTTTAAATTTGATTTACTAAATGATCTGGACTTAACTGTCTTTTATTTTTCTTTAGGACTTCATCAAGCCTTCAGGAAACCAGACTAAAGCCAGTAAGGTAATTGTAACAGACTATATTCTATAACACTAGACTGTGGGTGTTTTTAGTTTAACCCTATTAACGTTAACTATTACAGCATATTATTACTATTATTTGTGGTTACCACACTTTTACAAAAAAGTATGGTAACATTCAACTGAGACTGTAGAGATATATTTGTCAGTGAGACTGTAAAACATTAATTTGTTTAAAACTTGATTTGTTTAATTGCTGATATACTACAATATTCAGACTTTGGCATTGACCTACAATGCCATAAACAATATTTGAAAACACAGGTACAATACAATAAAGCAAGCATTTGAAACCTATGCAGTCCATTTTCACTGATAGTCCAACTAAACCTTTGTTATCATTTATATTTGATTTCTGAATAGCAAACTAAGATTGCAGGACATGACGGTATTCAAATATTAACATTTTAACAAACTACTAATGACGTGTTTTGCTAACCCTGATGTAATAGAAGATGTTTGCGGTGGGAAAAAAAACACAAACGGAAACAGGTAAAGTCTGGCTTCTCTTACTAAATTCACTAGCATTTAACATTTACCATACAGTATATATACCTAATATAATTGTCATCAATGGAATAACCAGAACTCCTCCTGTTTCTATCTTTCATTTCAAGATGGCCAACATAGACAAACAAATCACAGTTTCCAACATATCGCATGTTGACGATGACATCTCTCTTCCCCCACCTCCGCCAATACCACCAAGATCCCTCGACTATGAAGGGCCCTCATCTTTAAGTGGACTCCCCATGCCTCCACCCAAAGAAACCTTTTCAGCATTCAACCAGCAACGACAGAAGACTGAACTAAAGCGACTCTTTAAACACATTCATCCACACTTGAAGGAAAACCTAAATGATATTGTGGATGATGAGCTAATGGAGGTCATGCAGTCACAAACATCAGAAACAGCGGATGCAGGATATCAAGGCGAAGTGCAGTCCATGAAGTGGATATTTGAGAATTGGACCCTGGATAACATTGGGGATCCACATGCAACCAAGAAGCTGCTGGATGAGGAGAACTTAAAAAGCGGGCAGGTCCGCAGCACCTCCAGCAAGTTTGAGCATTTTGACGGTAGCGAGCAAATATCAGGTTCCCTTTCTACCGGTATACGGCAGAACTCAGTCAGAGGTGATGTCAGAACATCGACATGGCTGTTTGAGACCCAGCCGTTAGATGCCTTAAACAAACTAAAAAAAGATGAGGGTGAACTAGTTGAAGCTGTGTTGAAAGAACCTATCGAGGGAGGTGACGTGAGAGAGGCTCGGCTGCTCTTTGAGTCAACCTCACTAAGTGATTTGGGGCGCTGCAACTCCATCGAAGACCACAACTTCCTGAAACTTACATCTGAACTCCAGGAGCAAAAGGGAGATGTCCAGAAGACTGTAAAGCTCTTCCAGGCAGAACCACGTTGTGCCATTAGAGACAATAGTGGCAATATCCACAAGATTAGGTCCATCTGCAGTGAGGAAATTATGAGCAGCAACATCAGCACTGCTCGATGGCTCTTTGAAACCCAGCCTTTGGACACCATCAATAAAGGAACTGATGGGATAAAGATAATTCGGGGCATATCTCTGGAAGAAGGCCTGAGTGACTGTGTAGATAGAAAAAAGTGGATGTTCGAAACACAGCCATTCAATATGATACAAGAAGGAAAAGAACTAAACAGATTTAAAGGAACATTGGCAGACTGTGGGGAAGGTGTTGATGTTGAAAACAAAAGGAAGCTCTTTGAGACGCAACCCTTGGCGGTCCTGAAAGGCGATTCTCCAGAAGTCATTTTGGAAAAGGAACAAATAATTGGGGGTGATGTGAAGACGTCAATGTGGCTATTTGAAACCAAACCCATGGAGACACTGGATGATAGCTATGGACTTGGATGCTTGAACAAAATTACCATTTCTGCAGATGAACAAGAAGCGGTAAAGGGTAAAAAGCAGATGTTTGAAAACCACAGTACAACAGAGAGTACCTCAGTTGGACAATGTGACATTGAGAAAGGTGATGTTAAGTCTTTTAAACACCTTTTTGAAACAATTCCTCTCAGCAACATTACTCATTCTGATGAACAGATTACTCAAACACAGGAAAAAGATATCCAAGTGGGAAATGTGAAAGGTAATAAAAACATTTTTGAGACAACTCCTTTATATGCTATAAAAGACGGCTCTGGACATCTCCACAAGGTCACAACAGTCAGTCGAGAGGAGGTAATCAAAGGTAATATCCAAAACTACAAGTGGATGTTTGAGACTAAGCCTTTGGGTCAATTTGAAGACGGTAACAGAAATGTTGAGGTAATCAAAGGCATTACCAGAGAGGAAGATGCAGTGGGTAATGTCAAGATGGCAAAGTGGCTTTTTGAGACCCAGACAATTGATGGTATCCATTCCAAGTTCAACCCAATGGAGCAGCATACTTCTGGAGAGCCAGAAGAGTCTGGTAAAGGTGACGTAAAGACCTGCAAGTGGTTGTTTGAGACACAACCAGTGGATATTTTGCATATCAAATCAGAATCTGTTCATGATAAAGAAGCTATTGAGAATACCAATGTCAAGTCCTTCACATGGCTTTTTGAATCACAGACACTGGACAGTATCAAAGACAGTGAGGAGAAAAAATTGAAGTTATGTAGCACCAAAGAGGATTCTGTAAAATCAGAGGTTAGTGCGAAAACAGTGAAACATCTTTTTGAGACAGAATATTTGAACAGAATAAATAAAGATCCAAAAATGGAACAGGACGCAAGATATGTCAGCCAGGTAGATGTTCAGTCTGGAGATGTCTCACGCGTCAAAGAACTGTTTGAATCCCAGTCACTTGATGAAATAGGTTTAGAGATGGTGACAGCATTAAATGAACAGGACCAGGATGAACACATTCAGAAAGGATCAGTTCATAAATTTACCTGGCTGTTTGAGAACCATCCTATAAACATGATCAATAAGGAGGAGAACACAAACACTCAATTAATTAATGATGTCGCAAGCGGTGATGTCAACCACAAAAGGTTCATATTTGAAACCTTCTCACTGGATGAAATCCACGATCAACCTCTTCAGAAGCAGTCAGTCTGTGTGGAAGAACCTGTAAGCAATGTTGATGTAAAGTCCAGCACCATGATGTTTGAATCCCAGCCACTTTACGCTATCAGAGACAAGGAAGGACAATATCATGAGGTAACCACTGTGAAGAAAGAGGAGGTTATGCGTGGTGATGTAGGAGGAGCCAGGTGGATGTTTGAGACAAAGCCACTTGACGCCATCAAGGCAGAGAATGAGGTTTATGTTATCCGAGCAGTCACCCAAGAAGACATTAAAAAAGGGGATGTCAAGTCAGCCAGATGGAAGTTTGAAACACAGCCTCTGGACTCTTTCGCTAGTCAAGAGGAGCCCTCTGTTAGGGCTGTGGAGGACATTGGTAGCAGTAATGTAGAACTCAGTAAACAGATTTTTGAATCTGAGCAGTCAGGCCAAAAAAAGTATGTGAGAATGGTTAGTGTCACTGATGTCCAGCAGGGTGCTGTCAGGACCTCCACCTGGCTCTTTGAGAATCAAGCCATTGATGGTCTCAAAGGGGAACCCCAGGAGCAATGTATGGTAAACACTGTCCACAGGGAAGATAACCAGAAGGGAGATGTCAAACGTTGCACTTGGCTTTTTGAATCACAGCCAATAGACAAAATCAAGGATACTGATAATGCATCAGCGCATGTTGTTGAAGAGGACAGACCAAAGGCAGATGTGAAGACCACAACCTGGCTTTTTGAAACCACTCCTCTAGACAAAATCACAGTCAACAGTGTTGCCGACACACTGACCCACCTCTGCCAGCTGGAACAAATTCACTCCAGTGGCATCATAATACAAGCAATTGATAGCATTAATATTAACATGGCAAAATATCACATTGGAAGCAAAGAGTGTGTGCAAATCCAGAAGGAGGAAATTGTTGAGGGAAACATTCGCAACATTGTGTTGCAGTTAATATATAAACCAAGCCTGAAGCCCCAGGTTACTCTTCTTAGAGAGATAGAGAAGGGCAAAGTAAACATCACAGTTGTAGAACTCCCAGACAATAAACCACCCTCATCTGATCATTTGGATAAGGATCAAAGAATACAAAACATTGTCCAGACGATTGATTCTTGTTTGTCTTTTCAAAGTAAACACATGAAAAAAGGGATCATAATGCAAGAGTCTGTGGGGGGGCAAGGTGAGATGACAGTTTATTCACTCATTAGCCACTGTGAGACCAAAACCGAGAGTCAAGAAATTGAAAAGGGAGATGTGAAGTCTACGGTTGGAAATCTCTTAGCTACTGCCAGTAATCAGAGGACTGCATCTTCTTCTTATAAAGTAGATGAAAATGAAAAAGGTAATGTGAACCTATACAAAAATTGTATCGAAAAAGGAGATCTACAGTACCTTATGAGTCTTCAAACTGATGAATCAGAAGGTGAAACTGACCACAGCCTTCCACCAAAAGACCACATTGAAATTGTGCAGGGGGACATCAAAGAAGCAAAGAGAAGCCTTTATCAGCAAAAGGATCAGGTGGAACGAACCATTTATGATGTGTTACCAGGGGATGTGAAAAACACCAAGAAAGTGTTTTCATCTGAGTGCTGCTCCAGTGTTGACAATTCAATCGCAAAGGAAGACATAATGAGCGGGGATGTGTTATCAGCAAAGCAACAACTTACAGGGAAGCAACCCGTCATGGCGGAAAAAGAGGGGATAGTGGCCGGTGACATCAAAGCAACAATGCAGTCGTTAGAGCTTGCAAAGAAACAGAGCATTCACATTGAGCGTAAAGTGGTAAAGCCAGGAACTATATACGATATTAACTTGTCAATTGAAACCCCCGAAGAAGAGGAAAGCCAAACACAGAGGGAAGAAATTATATCTGGAGATATAAAAGCAGCCAAGAAGTCTCTTGAAATGGCGAAGAACCAAAGCTTGCGTGTGGAACGTGAAGTTATTGTTCCAGGAAAAATATACAATGTCAATGTCTCAGCAGCTGAAGAAAGCTCTTCAACAGTGATGCAGACGTCATCATCTTCCCTCAGAAGCCAGCAGATCAAAGAAACGTATAAAAAGGTCAGTGATGCAGTGAAGGGTCAGAAAAGAGATGTTACCTTTCAGGCTTGTCATCAGGGTGAAATGCCACAAACAGTTGTAGTGAATAATTGTACACAAGAGTCACTACTAACTATTGTAAACACTGAGTGTGATGTTCAGACGACAGAGGAAGATGCAGAAGTTATCAAAGGAGATGTAAAGGCAGCAATTAGATCTTTGCAGAGTGCAGCAATGGAGCAGAAGCTCCTAGAAAAGGAGAATATTGTAAGAGGTGACATGGAGCGGGCTCTGCAATCTCTTGAGAGGTCTAGTATAAATGTCTCCAAAGGAGACTTTAAAGCTGCTATGATATACAGGAATTCAGGCAGAGTTTGTTCATGTGACAGCAAGACAGTTCAAAAGCAGAGTGTTGTAGTATCTATGCCTACAACTGACACTGAATTGTCTCCTTCAATTTCAGTAACTAATGAAGAACCGGCACCTTTTGCACAGAATCCAACCCGTAACACTGTTGTAATGTTAAATGGGAACTCAAATTCATCAAGTCCTGAAGGTGTTATGCCACCTCCACTACCACAAAAAGTAAGGGAGAAGCCGCAGGACCCAAAGCCAGCTCTGCCACCAAAGCCACAATGGATGAAATCAACCGTTGATGACCAGGGAATCAAACTTTTGTCATTTGCTTCAGAAATCCCTAAAGCCCAAACTGTGGTTGTACCAATAATTAAACCATCCATTAAACCATCCATTCAAGCTTCACACAAATCCAAAGAAATGTATAGGGCAATAATACCAAACAAAGAGACATGTAACCAGAAATCTGCAAAGGTACCTATGTATATCTCAAAGGGTATGACTGCTAATAATGAAATTCCAGTGGAATGCTCAAATACTGAAGAAACTAAGAATGATACACCAGGACAGGGTATCACATTGATTAATTCAAATGGCACTGACATAGAAATTCATAAGAATATTGTACAGAAAATAAATGCACATGAGGAAATACAAATGTGCATTCAGACCTATGCTGAAGATGGCAGAAATGAAATGAATATGGGTTTTAAGGCTGCTCTACAGAACTTTGGCAATAGAGAGAAGGGCACCACAGTCCCAGTGTCCTCTACGAAAATTAAAGCGGGAACTGAAAATATTATCCAAGAAAAACAGACTAATAAAACAATCATACAAAACCAAATCAAATCTCAACACCAAAATCTCAGCACTCCCAACCAACAAAACAGAAAAACTGATTTGCAGATTCCCGCGACCAACATTCCACTTAATCCAGTAAATGAAAACGTTCATAACGACAACCAACAACAACAACAACAACAACCTGGGGACAGAGTTGTTCTCAGGAAAAAAAACCCAAAGGAGACAGAAGATCAGCGACGCCAGAGACTCTCTGTCCACAAAGAGGACATCATCAAGGGAAACGTCAAAGCAGCAACAGAGATCTTTGAAAATTTAAGGAAACGGGACGAACTCAAGACAATACTGTCTCAAGTACAAGAGATAGAAGAAGAGACTGTTGACGTCGATGAAAGCAACTTGAAGACATTGTATGAGAATGTGCCTGCTTGGATAGTAACGCCAAGTAGAAATGCTAACCAACGTTGTAGTGACAATAATGTAACAGAAACACACGACGATGAGATCGAAAGCACCTCCTCAGTTGAGACTGCATTCGAAGATCTCGAAAAGGCAAGCAAAGAAATAATGCATCTGAAGGAACAGACTATAGCTAAATTAATTGACATTGAAGAGGCCATTAAAAAGGCTTTGTACTCGGTCTCTAATCTGAAATGTGAAACTGACATCGCAGGTCTGTCAGGACTATTTGATGAATCCTTGAAGTCTGAGCAATGCTGTCAACCTGCCAAAAACATCCGGAAAATCAGCATTGTGTCAAGCAAAGCTAAACCAGGCCACAAAGAATCGACTCAAGTAGGCACGAAAGACGATTCAGCCACAAATGTGTCAAAACCACCAAATAGTGCTCCCACACAAGTGTGTACAAAGGCGCTAATCAGGCAGTCCAGTGCCACATCTTCACCATCATTCATCTCCATCCACTCTGCAGCCAGAAAGACAACAGAAAACCCAAAGTTGCTCAACTCAACATTTAAACCTAACGAAGCAGAGAACAATGAAGGGGGTCAGGATTCTGCCAGTGCGCAACGCAAAGTCAGCGTACTTGAGGTGAAAACTGTTCCAGATGCTCCTGCTGGAATAGTTGGTACAAAGACAGTCAGTGAAACATATGAAGAAAAGGACGCATTTGGCAACTCTTTTCTTTCCTCCAAAACCTCAACATATGTCAGCAAGCAGCGTGACATTAAAACATCTGCAATGTTTGAAGGTCCAACTAGATATGAAGTAATAGCATCTCCAGTGATAAAAAGATCTCAGCATCCTTTTGAAGAAAACGTGCTTGCCAATACCAAAGAGGAAGGTGCTGTTTTTGTAACGTTTAGTCAACCAGCAACTGAAAAGTACTGAAATGCCACTGTATCATTTATTCCTATTATGTATTTATGTTCTCTTTGAAAATTGATTGTCAGTTATCTTAACATCAACAATTCATCCTCCAATTAAATCCTATGTGGACTATTAAAAAATGCCATATAGGTTTTTTGTAAGCATTTAATGTTATTTCTTTTTATTAATGTCCAACAATGTAGTGATACTTTTTTTCAATTAAGTTATAACCAAGATTAAAATATGTTTGAAATTATAACTGTTGTTTTACTCTTTATCATACCACATGCACATGCAAAAACACAACATTCGTGAGTGAAATCAATCAATATAAAATCATGTTTACAATTTAGTGGAGCAACAAGGGAGTACAATTACCTGCTCAAAGAGAGTGTTTATGGGTAAATGGACTGCATTGGACATTTTTGCCTGACATTCACCCAGTCACACATTCATACACCAATGAAACCACCGGTTTTAAGGGATTAGGCAGGTCAATGTAGGTCAATGTTTGAACCCACAACCTTTTGCCTGGGAGCCCAACACCCAGACCACTAGACCATCCTGCTCCCATGGTAGGCCAAATTGGGGGCTCAAACCCACAACCTTCTTACACCCAGACAACTAGAGTATACTGTACAGTGTACACTGCCTGAATTAAAAAATATATCATACATTACAGGATTTAACAATGTCATCGCATTTCAAATGTGTCCAACATCACAATTTTCTGTTATCTGATATTAATTGAATACCAAATATAAATGAATAACCATCAGTGATCAGACTGTCAGGCTGTTCAAAGTTTATAGTCTGGACCACAGCCATGTAAAAAGAGAGTCACGTCACCTCTGTTCACTCCAAATTACCGTTTTTTTAACATCAGTGGCGGATTGTGGAGCCTCAAAATAGTTCTCGGAAGTTAGCCTAAATACTAAAAGTACACTATAAATGATATTTTAAATGTAAATCTGTGCATTTATTGACTACTAATTACCAAAAAATTAAGTTATATTTCTGTATGTATATATATATGTATTCTGTATATATATATATATCGAAAGTAACAATGCAGTGCAAATTAAATAGAATAAATGTTAAGCAGCCACCACACACCACACAATATATTTTGTGGTGTGTTTTTTATTATATTCAATTGCCCACTTCTGGGGGCTGTTGTGCTATGGGTTTAACCTCTTCATGAACCATGAAAATGTCGAACTTCCGCTGGTGTAACTCTCTCTTTCCAAGGCTCTGGTCTGGATAAGCAATAACTATTAGGAATAGTTTGTCTGGTAATAGCATTTATTTACACACCCTTCTGTAATGTTCATGCAAATATAATTTTAGAAAATAATGTATTTTAATAAAATACAAATGAGAAATCAAAGCAAAAGCATTATTGTGATGGTGTACTATTGTAGAAGTATTGGATGGTTTTGAATAATTTTCACAGTGACAGAAAATAGGTGTGTGTGTGTTTGTGTGTGCATGTACTGTATGTACGTATGCATGCATGTATTTTTAGCCTACATTTAAATTATTATTATTACAGTTCCAGTCATCTAGTAAAGAAATGTGCTCAGCTTGTTTGATGCCTGTCTACCCAGTGGAGAAAATGATGGCCAATAAATGTATCCTGCACAACTTCTGTTTCTGCTGTAAACACTGTAAAAAGAAGCTAAGGTGAGATTTTTAACGTCACAGTGTAAATTAGAATACATTATCAGAAAATCATAAGCTACTATATTATCAAACATTTTCCTTTTGTAAATATATTTATATTTTTGTAATTGCAGCCTTCACAACTATTCATCTCTTTATGGAGAATTCTACTGTATTTTTCACTACCAACAACTTTTTAAAAGAAAAGGAAATTATGATGAAGGATTTGGGCACAAACAACACAAAGACCTTTGGCTTAAGAAAAATGTTGAAAAAGATGAACCAGATGACTGCAAGATAATCCTTAAAGAAACAAAGAGCAATTTAAAAACTCCTAGTAGTACAGAAGAGTCTTTCTCTAATGTGTTTACCACCAAGTCTGCAAAAGAAACCACAAACGACATTGAACGTGATATTAGGGACAAACTGACCTTTAACTGGCCACCAGAGAAACACAATACAAAAGGCATCAGACAATCATCCTGTGAAAAAAACAAAAAACATGACACAGGAACAGCAGCATTTAGTGCTCCCGAATTAGAGAGGTATTCCGTTGATAAGAACAAATCTGGGATCAGTGAGAGAAAGGGAAAACATTTTTTGACAGAGAATGTATCATCAGCCGCCTCCAACTCAAAATTTAGTGAAAAATCACCAACCGCTGGTTTAGCATCGTCTCCAGTGGAAAAAAAAACATGGAGCGTTTCCAACAAAATAGGGCTTTTTAATGTGAACAATTCTTCAACAGCGGTAGATTTTTCTATGTCCCACACAAAGCCAAAAGAAGGAACTGCAATATCAGCACCATCTACATTAAAGAGCAATAATGTAATATCAAATGAGAAGACACGTTTTCCTGCTAAAACTCTAAAAACAGTAAGATTTGCTTTAAATGTAGAGGTTCAAAATGCCCCGCTGCACTCTGAGATGAATTTGGCACAAGATGAATACCATTCTGCAGAGGAAAGTGAACACTCACCTGTTGATAAATCTGATAATATGAAAAGTAACACGGCAACAGACATTTCTAAACCGCTGTCCTCTGAGTTCTCAAATACCCAATTAGGAAGTGAGGAAATGTGTAATCCATATGGAGACATATGGAAGGATATGGCAACAAATGCATCCAGCCCAGAGAATCCTGAGGCGAACGCCAGTCTTGAGAACTTGCAGGTTTCTAGCCAAGAAAATGATACAGGTCTAGATGGGCTTCTGGATAACTTCAAACATGATGAATTACAAAATGAGGAACAAGGCAACGATTTAACTCACACCAAAGAGCCTTTAAAAGCACAAGATAATACAGCAGAAAAGTTGCTAAATCTGAAGGATTCAGCGAGTCTACCAGAATATCAGATCAGCAATAGTCTTGAAAATAATGAAAATCAGTTGGAAAACACTGAATTGGTGAAAGAGCAGGAAAGCAGTAATGAGAAGCAGGGTGTTGAGAAATCTAAATCTTTGAAGGGTTTTACTGGCAGACGGGGGGAAAAGCCAATGGTAAAAATTGGTTCCTGGTCCAAAGGCAAGAGTCCCATTTCCAAGCTTTTCACATCTGGTAGCAATGAAAAAGCAAGCAAGGTTGAACCAAAAGACAAGAAAAAACCCAGCAGCATTCTGGGAAAGCTTTTTCAGTCATCATCAGAGCAAAGGACTGATGAAACAATATCATCCAAGCAGGAAGAAAGACAAGAAACCAATGTTCAAGCAGAAGACAACCCCTTTGAAGGCGTGCAACAAGGAAGCCCAGCTGAAATAACGAAGGATGACGCAACATCTCAAGGCCCGTCTGCGGAAATAGGGGGCCTAAGAAATAATGATTTGTACTCAACTGATCCCAGCTCCGTGAATTGTACTGCAGACAAAAGTATAACCACAGCGCAAATCACAGGGATAGAGAATACTGAGGACATGACTGATAGTACAGAGTCCCTGTTAAAAAATGATGAGGTCAAGATGGCGTCTCTCAATGAAAATATAGGTGTCTCCCTGGGCGACTCTTTAGCTGTGGACCTAATGAGCAATGTGCAAAGCTCAGTGGAAAGTGGTAAACACATTTTAGACGACATAGTTCAGGATGTACCCCTGAACATCTTCGAAGACTGTGTCATTTCTGCACCTGCTGAAAATGCATTCCTCGCGTCAAATGAAATCCTGGAAACATCTGATTCAGGAACAGCTTCGCTGTTTGATGGTGTGTTTTCACAAGTGAGCAGTGAGTGCGCACAAGACAACACAAATCTTTTTGCTCAATTAGAGTCTGAGGAGGTAATTTTTTCCGCAGACAATATTAGCATGCTCCACTCTGAAGACATTACGGCTGTTAAAAACCAAGAGATAGTCAACATCACAGATCAGTTATTTGTCTCAAAACAAGAACCCATAAGGCAAGATGAGCAACAAGCCCCAAACCCTTTTGGCTTTAGCACGCAGACAAGTGAAATGCTAGCTAACTTTGACATATTCGGCACAGAAGGCAATGTAATCACTCCACCAAATGGTGTTAAGATTTTAGATCAAGATGGACATTCTATTCATTTAGATAGTAACCTGTCTGGAATTCCTGAGGACATCTTTGCCATTAATGAAAGTGCACCCAGTCTTGCTATACACCCAGTCAGTCAGTCTAACTCAAACACACCGAGCAATTTCCTGGGTTTTGATAACTCTACCCCATCAGAAGAGCTTGATATTTTCACTGATAAGGTAACATTGGAACAAATTGAAGCAAGTGAATCAATAGAGAATATTTTTGGGGCAAGTGATATCAATAAAATAGAAAATCTTTCCACAAACAATAGCTGGATGGATGACTTGCTTGGCTAAATAGTATGTAATGACAGAATAATATAATAACCGTACCGTAAGTACCGTTTGATTTTGTTATGTTGAATAACTGTTTCTAATGCGCAGAAATTAAACAAGGTTTAGAGTCATCTTTAAAATTTATGACATGGATACATTTAAATGTTTTCTTTACTGCACACGATTATTTAGTTGCATACACAAGTTTCTAACAAACAAATTATTGATTATAAATATCTGATGATATAATTGTATATGTAAAAGTAATTTGATCATTGACTGGATATGCCAAAAAAATTGTATTATGAAGTTTATTTTTATAACAGTGCATTTATACTATGCAATACACTATGTTGACACATTTTAGACAACACTGCTATGCTTTATGTTATAAATAAAAAAGAAATAAAATACATTTGATCTGGTTGATAGCAACTGCCTTGCTTTGTAAGTATTAAAACATGTTAATGCATTACTCAAGTCAAGACACTTAAAATAAAAACATTTGCACAAAAGGCTGTATCATCTTCTGCTCTGCTCAAAATCTGCTTTGATATCTTTATATAATAATGTCAAAATCATAAACATTACAAGAATACATTTTAATAATGTTCATCTGTAATACAGCCGTAACACTTAACTGAAATGTTTTAATCTGAGGCTAAGTATGACCACTTCTTAAATAATTATGACAAAAGTAGTATACTTCATACAGTTGTGTTGGAGCATATTTGAGCCACGTGTCTATGATTTCTGGTCTTATACCTGTAGGGAGTAGTCACATGCAAGGGTGAAATATCAATAGGCAATCTGGTTAAATACTGTATATTATGTATTATTATATATGTTCATGTTCTAAGAGCTAAGGTATCTTCAGTATAGAGCCTCTGAGGCGACATGAAGAATGTATTTAAATACCAGTGCAATTAAAACAATAGTATGTAGTCAATAGTATGCAGTATATATTTAATTGACCTATCCTAAGCCCCGCCCCTTGACGGGAGGTTACCAAGATTCTAAAAATGCTCCACTGTTATTGGAGGACAAGCAAAAGGGGGCAGGGCTTGGGAAAGGTAATTTGCATGGAAATATATCAGTGTTATCAGTTACTGTAGGTTTGGGCAAATGTTACTTAGTGGTAACAACTACATCTACTTGAAAGCTGTAAATTGTGTGCATATTTCAAACATTTTGTTTGAAGTAGGGGCTCTGTACATCAGAAAAAGTGGTTTTGACTAACTATATTTACAGTACACAATAGAAGTCATGATTGAACGCGTCGTTAAAATAAAGAATTTGAATCAGATTTTTCAGTCCTTTTCTGGTTATCAAGCATATAAACACAATCCATATCTGAATTGTTGTTTGTTGCCGTTTGATTTGAAACTCTGCATACCATAATACCACTCACACATTCTCTCCTCCTCCACCTACAGCCACTGTTCAAATAGTGAGCTGAAGGGAAAATGTGCACTTTTTTCATTCCGTATATTTGATCCTATAATCTTTCATGAAGACCACCTTTTCCCCAATCTGCTGTAACCAGACCCAATATTCACTTTGTGAAAAAGGTCCTTTGGGAAAAGTTGTTTCCCTCTACTGGGCATACGCCCCTTTTCATTTTGAAAGTATTGGACAGCATTTAATCAATCAGCATGATCACATCATCTAGCTCTACTACAATATTGACAACACGCTTTTCACCATCATCTCACTAACTCATACTGATTTTACAACCAGCAGGGTGGCTGTGAGAACGCTAATGCAAACAGGGTAATATAATCTCAGCAGCAGAATAAATTGATCTGAGAACAATCGTCGAGTGGATACCTTCTTCCCTCTGCCTCCTCGGTTGAATCGGGCAGTTCGGTTCTCATGGTCTCAGGAAGCAGATAGGTGAGAGCTCCACTCATTAATGAAAGGCTACTGAAGACAATCGTAGGTATGGACCAGTGGTATACAGCCAGCAGGTTGAGCACAGGAGACAGCAACCCTGCAATTCTGATCGCAATCGCTCCTAATCCTGAGGTTGTTTGTCTGTAATCAGAATTGAGACAATTTATACTGTAGAAAATGTTTTTTACATTAATGACCTTAGAGAACCTATGGTTTGAGTGTCATATTGTTATGTCGCTAGTTAACTATTTACACATGAACACAGTAATCAATTTTAACCCTCATAAAAAATATTTTTTTTATTTGAATAATAGTCTATTGCAATAATATAAAGTTGTACTTGTAATACATGGCTTCTAACAACAATAGCTGTAAAATTAAACACAAAAGGATAGAGAAATTGCCTAAAAATGAACTGGCATGTTTTGGTATACCTCATACAGGTTGGGAACAGCTCTTGAACATAGACATTACATATGGATCCCGCCCAGTTCATAAAAAAACGTCCTGCTGCTGCTAGTGTTGTGACAGCAATGCCTTAAAGAGCGTAAATAACAACACAGTGTTAACAGGTTCATACTGAGAGAATATACTTTGTAGTAATCATTTATTTAAAGAGGCTTACCTTGAGGAACCACAAGGATTAGCATGCATAAAAGGCTACCAATCAGAATGGTAGCCATTAGTGATGATTTTCTACCACAAACTTCTATTAGCCAGATGCAAAGTATTTGAGCTGGTAATTCGATAAGTCCAAAAGTAACCTGGGTCAAAAAGATGTCCGTGCCAAAATTTCCGACATTGAAGGATAGGCAGTAGTAGGTAAGATTTACTGAAAACCTTCATAAGGAAACAAAATATATTAGTGCAAAATATATTTGAAACCAGATGAATATAGTACAACAAAAAATTTTTAAAATATATGGACATTACAATATCTGTCAGTTGTTTTACACAACATGGCCTAATATATTATCACATGTATGTGCAAGTTATGCTACCCAGCTTTCCATAGTTTTGCCCCACAGCACCGTTAAGTAGTTATCATACCATGCTAATGTTAATGTTAAGAAATACTTCCTAAGAATTGGTGAAATCAGAAGAACTCTTAGGCCACCAATCTCCACTGTCTTTTTCTCATCAATCTGCAATTGAGGTTTTAGTTAGTTTTGTCATATGTTAATAGATCTTTTGTCTGCAAGCAACACGCTAGTCTAAAAGGTATATACTACTGTATTTTAATAATACAATTCAAAAATGTTTGAACTACAATCAATTATTTCTGTACCTTTTCCAGAAGAGTGTCTGGAACTGTACGTTGGTTGATTGCTGCTGCCTTGAGAATCAAATGTTTAACCTCATTTGTCCTTCCTCTGTCCATTAACCATCTTGCTGACTCCGGAATAAACCTGGTAGAATAATATAAAAGTGTCATCTGAAATAATAGAATAGAATAGAATACAGTTGTGGTGATGGTGTAGTAAACTTAAGGAATGTGAAAATGACATACCATACTGAAATAGCGACCGCTACAAATGGTACTGCCATCACCAACTGGGCCAGTCTCCAATTACGAATGAAATAGATAATGCCAGCAAGCACACATTGTCCCAGTGCACCAAATATCTGACTCACACAAGCTCCAAGTGATCTTTTTGTCACCCCAACCCATTCAGTGGCTAAAAGGAAGAAAAAAAACACTTAAAATACATATTAACCTTCCAAAAAAATTCTGCCTAGAATTACAAATCTTATTAAAAAATGTGATACAAATAATTACAAATAGTATCAATAGTAGATATATTTAAAACGTTTAAGTGTATATTGTTTGTTTGTTTCTGCACGTTTCTGCTCCATGTCCAGATGATAAACAAATCGTACCTAGTACAATGCTGTTCAGGCGAAAACCTCCATATCCAACACCTGCTATAAATTGGCTTGTTAAATAAAAGTAGAAGTTGGGCGACATTCCGGTTGTTATCATAAATATTAACATGAGAATCACTGGAACTTGTGTTGCCCGTTTGCGGCCAAATCTGGAGGAAGTATAACAAAGTCAGATCAAACAATCACTGAAACAATAAAAAAAAACAGGAAATAAAAATGTCACACTTACGATTCAGCTACAGGTCCAAATAACAGAGAACCAATGAGAATACCAGCCATTAATGTCAACTGTGCAAGTTGAATTAAGTAGGGCTTGTCACAAACAAGATTAAACTATGTAAAACAGTTAAATATGACCAGTTAATAAAGCATTGAGGCAACCATTATATTCTTAAAAACTCCAACTTACATCAGTGACTATGGTGGACTCGTACAGAGTCTTGTCATACACCCATCCATTGTGGCACCGTGTGGTCTCATTAAGTCCAAACTGACGTATAGCTTCAATGTTCCAGTCCACAGGAACAAACATCAGACACCGACTGAAGGCTCCATCGTTGTCCCGTGGCACGGTCAAGTTCAGCTGCTCACCTATACTCAAGATGGAATCATTTCTGAGGATCCAGTCGGTGTTACAGTGCCGCGTCGGATCAGACTGGACAAAGAGCACACTTGCAAAGTGAAAAAATAAAAGAAGATTTGGAAAGCACAGCACAAAAAGAATGACCTTTTGGAATAACCCAAATTCTCCAATGGTCCTTAGGATTTGTCCAAAATCAGCCATGTTGAGGGCATTAATGTTTCCAGAAGCATTTAAATAAATCAATTAATGTTTAACATTACTAAATAATATAGTCATCATCCTCATAGAGCATCATAGTTGAACGCGGGTGGGTCATCAGATGAATGTACATGTCCTTGCAGCAATGCTTACAGTCAGAATATTATGCACCAACAAAGGACAGTGAGCATGATTTGGTATTGGTCATCAGATAGGCCTATGCAGTACAAAGTTCAAATCATCAAGTTTTATGCTATTTGGAATATACAGTATCCTATAGCATTTAAATTTAAAATTAATCTCTCTTTACATTATACCCAGGCTACATAATCTAGTATATGTAATATAGAACTATATGCGGGAAAAATTTATTTATTGTGTTCAGAAATTCCATAAACAATTTTATACTGACTCAGGTTGTATAGTTATCACATTTATCTTATCTCAGTGTGACGATCACATTGAGCTCTAAAAATTCCCTGTCAAACATTAGGTTCAATAATCTGACTTGACAGAATAAACATTTAATTAGTTAACATGTAGGATCACATTTGCATGGTTACCGTGTCAAAGAAAAAGCAAATTTAGCTTTCTGATAGACAACCCACCTCGTTTACAACCATACAAAAAAAAATCACAACTCAGATTACATTCTACTTCAAAGAGTTGGCAGGATTCATATTTCATTCAGGATCACTTAAGTAAAAGAAAATATGTTATATGGTATATTTGACAATATGGCCAAATAAATCCCTTTAAGGCACATGAACACATTAAGACGGTGGTATTAAGCATGGCATCTAGGCGATCAGCTGAGCCGCCATCTGATTGAGATCAGATCATGATTGAGATTATGTTCTGTGCTCGACTCCATGGCCTGCCTGAACGGCATGCTCGATTTATTGACATGCATTGAGACACAATAATCAAGAGGATGCTTGGACACAAACTGACTTATCTTGACTTTGGCATACTTTCATAACAGAATTCCAAGAGAATGCACTGAATGTACTTGCATGCACGCAAAAGCTATACCATTTCTTTGTGTGTGTGCATATTGTCTCTATACCTTTAAAGATACTGCTTATGGCTGCAGCCACGGGAAGGAATGGAGACTAGGTCTATAGGCTTCTGAGGATAAATAGGAACAAGTTGGGATGCACAGGCCTAGACGACTAAAAGTGGCCTTAACAGACAGACAATGGCTCATTACAGAGGGAGGACGGTAAAGAAATCAAACCAGGTTTTCAGTCCAAAAAAAAAAAAAAAATTAAACTAAGTGTATCAGGGAATGAATGGCTGTGAGGATTCTAGCAAGCAAGAATGCTGTTGGGAAAATCTCCAAAAATGTCATTCAGCAAAAAAAATGAAATAAAAAAGGCAAAGATTGAAGATATATACAGTACGTAACAAGACGAGACGGTCATGGTGACACAACGGTATGAAACAGGTGATATGCGGGCGTATTTGACTACGGACGCAATCGCCACAGACCAGTTCTGATTTCATTTTGTGTTAATGTGCTGCCATCTAGTGTTTGGGTTGATGCTAGTCTCGCAGAGCCTGTCATTACTTACGCAACAGGCAACAGCGAGTGCGCTAATGAACAGGCGGCTGAGACTAGGTTGTGGCATCCAAGGAGGATCCTCCAGGGAATGGAAAAGCCACTTGCCACTAACGTTGTGCAACATTGGGCGTATAAACGACAGTCAAATAAAATGGTGGTGGTAGATCCAGAAGATAGGAACACACTGCAGAACAGATAACAGTAGATAATATGACTATCGTCTCATCAGGTCTGGCAGTGGGATTTAGAATGGTAGTTTAAACCATGGGCAAGGTTACTTAACCATACTGAAGTAGGCCTGGAACTGAGATCACCCAAAATAATTGGTTTTGCTCAGGTTTTGCTAACCTGGCATGCCAGAGGAATAGTCGTCACACGGCGAAATGAAACTTAAGACCCGCGAGACCATCCTGATCTCGCGAGGCTAAGGGTAGTCCAGCAGTTAGCAGGGCACCCTACTGCCCAACACTTTGTGGATGCGATCCCCAATGTGCCTCTTTTACCTGTAAGCATTGGGACAGAAGGCTATCCCACGTCCTGCATTAAACATTTAGAATATTAAAGTAAATATCTGGACATCTGCATCATTTGCTTTCTGACTCTTTGATTTATGTACTTTACACCCAGCGAGGAGACACTGCAGTAACGCCCATAAGATCACCTCAAAGCTGCATTATACTGTGTGTGTATGTACAGTATATATTTTCTTTTATATTACTACTGTATATACACGATATTCATAATCTTATACTCCCTACATCCAATACTGTTTTGTGTCCTGCCCACTTTCAAATACTATCAAAGAAAGAAAAAAACGTTATATTGTATATGAATAGCATCATGTAACTTTATTCAGCTACTCAAAATTACTTGTTGACAACTTCGTACAGTAAATGTCTTGTATGGCAGCAATTCTATAATGTAATCACAAATGCCCCTCTTCTTTTATGTAATTTAGGTTTATGATTATTTTCATGTCTTTATAAACTTTCTCCAATACTGAATTATTTGTTAAGACATTTTTTTCCAATCAATTATGGTAAAATACAATGAAAAAAAAAAGATTACTTAAAAAAAGGAAAATTATTAACAAAAGGCCAGATTACAATCACCTGAAACTATCATACCAGCATGATTTTTATGCCATCTATCTTGTAACATGGATTCACTTTCAGGCAAAAGGAACTGGAAATCAACTGTATATCATATACCAACAAGCACAATATGTGATTACAATCCCCTTTAATGCTAATGTTACCAAATCAATAAGGTGCCAATTTAACAAATGATTTGTGCATTAGTAATGTTTACACATAAAGGCTAACAGTGGGAAAATAACTAATGTTGAGCAAATACGTGCTGTAATTCTCATTTACAATATGAAATGTATTCAAACAATCAATGCATACAAACCTCATGGTGTTTAACAGACCGTGCATGAATTGCTGTCATACGTACATTTTGAAATACAATATCTTTAAATACACCATTTAATGTATAACAGTACCTGAACTCTCACGGTCCTTGCACATGGTACTAAACAACCATACAGCTATACTGGGAGTGAAACGACAATTTGTGTGTGAAGATTAAAGCACAAAGACCAGAGCATTAACCACTACATGTGTCTAGTGTTTAAAACTGAGAAGCAAACATCTTGAGAGATTTTAACTGCATTTTGCTTTGTCCAGTAGCCATGCACACACCGCAAGTAGAGTTCCAGACCTGTTGAATTATAAAGTTTGCTGTCTTCAGGGGCTGCTCAGCATTCAGGACACATTGCCAACTAAATTTGCTATTTGGGAGTTAAAAGAAAAAAAATCAATGGCAAACAATGATGAAGCATAACCTGGGTTTGTCTGTCTATCGAGTTTTTATTTTTTTTTAAAGACAAGGTGAAACTTAATATTGAATTTCATGCCAACCATGGCTCCACAAAGCCGACACTGTTCCCGTTGACCATTCATGAACTCCTGCGTTACTTGTATGTTTTCTGAAACTGTTGATCTTATCCCCAAGATATATTTATTACCAACAACCAGTGTTCAGAGACGTGAAGACGAAAAAAAACTATTGCATAGTATAAGAAAAAAAAAAAATAGGTAGGTCTAAAATAAAAAAACAACCCTGTCATTAACAAGCTCAGGAGAAGTCAGCTGACAGAGGTATGTAGCAACTGCTTCCACTAGAGAGCGGAGCTATTTCTGTTACTTGTATACACAATACCATCATCTGCACACAGAGCCTAAACTCTTTGGTTACTCTGTCACAAAACCCACCGCACAGTAGCTCTGAATGAAGTCATTCAGAGCTACTGGCAAAGGCCGACTTGCAAAGAATATTTAGCTAAATTTGCTTCTTTCTTCAAAACAAACATGAATTTAAAAAAAATTAAAAAAGACAGCAAAGTTAATTCACCTGGTACACTCCTCGATTTGTGTCTGGAATTACCCGTCCGATTGACAACTCTCCCTTCTCACACACCGCTCTCTACTCCTCCCCCTACAGTTCTCATAGGTTCACAACATTCCCCTGCCCCTTCCCTAGAGCCCTGTGAGCTGTGGAGGAAATCTGGGGTTCTTGGGGGTGCTATAACACAATCGAAGCGTGTACCTTGAAGCCTGTGTGACATTCGCTTGTCAGCTTTTAGAGGGACTGGGTCTCTACTCCATGCAACCAATAATGTGGACTAAATTGGTCTCCAATCAGATGGGTACAATCTTTGCTAATTAAGGCCCGGCTCTACCTAAGAGAATACAGTGGAATAAAGTGCCAATTAAAGGCAGCGTAACACTCTTGAATTCTGTGGCACAGGTAAAAACAAAACAACAACAAAAAAAGGCAATTGGTTCCAGTACTGGCAGGAGTTGATTCGGGTTGTGCTTATGAAGAAAGAAAGAATAATACAAAATAAAAAATACGAGTCCCTAGAAAGCCGATGATAGCCGATTGCGTCCGTCCTCTCTCCTCCACTCATAGGCGTGCCGTAAACTTTGAGTGTGATTCCTGTGTTGAGCTGGGCGCCATTCCTTATGTGGTCCGCATGCATGCCTGCCGTAGCTTTCACACTCCTGCCCGTGCTCCAGACCCCTCCCCCTCCTCGCTTTGGCAGTAGTGGTTTCTTGGAATTGAGTACTAACGCAGCTGTGCAATATCGTCCGTTGCTGTCTTCTGTTCTGGCGGCCCCACGTGAGTTAACTGATGCTGAGCTGCGCGAATCCTACCAGTTTCACATCATCGGGAATTTCGGACTCCTCCAAGCCAGATGCCTGATCAGGTGGTGGGGGAGACCACAAGTCAGTAATAACGCAATGCTTACAGTTGCACCAGTTAAACGAGCTAGAAGAAAACAAGCATTTGTTGTGCACTTACCAGTTTGAAAGTCACATTTCTGTTGTTGTGTGTGTCGTCAACTATCTTCTGCAGATTGGCAGCGACTGAACGTGAGATGAAACAGACAATAAGTCTGCGGTCATAGGAGGAGCTAATGCACCTGATTGTACAGGCTGTACATTGATTATGGTATTTAAAAAGGGCAGGGTTAGTCATTCTCGAAAACGCTTGCTATCGCTTGATGCGAGCGATTGTCGCCACTTTGTTTGTGTTCCTATTTGAGGAGCCAGGGCTGTGTAGAAGTATCGGATCAATTTTTCATCACCCACAGAGAACAGTAAGATAGCGAAATGAGAGGAGATATTGGGTGAATTTGACAAAACGCATTAGCTTACAATTAGCTTGCAATAGCTGACTTTGACTTTAAGCATGCGTACCCAAGCCTCAGAGCTCAGATTTTATTAACAAATAAAACAAATAGAGCACCAGGTTCAGACTGTACCAACATCAGAGAGAAGGCACTGTTTGCTGACAACATGAGTCATTTAGTTGAATTTAATGAGATGTAAACTAAAAATAATCAATACTGTCATTAATTGCTATCCTGATTTCTTAAGCGGCATGTCTCTTCTATAGCGCCTCTTGTCTAATGTCGTGTATAATGTAATGCTGGAACATGCAATACTGCATCCCATCACACTCACCGATGACCAAGTCCCTCCCATCCACCAGGCCGGCAGAGACCAACTCCTGAGATACCCCATCAGCCGAATCTGAGGGAGAAAGCGGGAGACCGGTCACATGAGCCCCCAAAACCCGAGCGCGCCGCTTGGCGTGGAGATAAGAGCGCGTGGTGGGACGCACCTCTGCCAGGCATGAATTCAAAGCGAATGTCGTTGAGCTCTTTCTTCAGATTCCTCAGCCTCAGGACCAGGCTGATGGGAACACTGGGGGCAGCTGGCTCCTAGGAAGGCACATGAGAGAGAGAGAGTGGGGCAGGTTACAGGCAGCAGTAACACAACTCTGACCTACGTAAGGGCGTGATGCGGTACCGCAAACTGTTAAGGCCATTGTGGACGCCAACTCTAACTGTAACCAAGTGGGGATCATTATGCAATCGGTTCCATCTTTGTATTCCATGTTGCTAACAGTTAATGCCATTGTGTGGACAGCAACTGTAACCGTAACAAACTGTTACTGCTAGCTAATGCTATTGTGGACGCCAACTCTAACTGTAACCAAGTGGGGATCATTATGCAATCGGTTCCATCTTTGTATTCCATGTTGCT
>JAODLL010000009.1:781374-794568 GCA_026546735.1 Forbesichthys agassizii
CACACATCTTACTTCTGTCTAAATCAAACACAACTAAGCCAAACAGCCAATGGACGCATCTCTCAACAAAATAAACTAAATATTGCAACATATTCGATATGATATTGCTGAACGTGATATTGCGATAACGATACTGAATCGATATATTGTGCACCCCTAATATATAGTCAAATTCAGTGACTTTCACTAGCTGGGTTTACATGGACACTCGTCATTCAGAATGCTTCCCAAACTAAAATGTAATATTGGGTTGGGCCTTTCTTCCCAACTGAAATGTTTATATGGAGCATTTTAAATCAGGTTTGGCCCCGATTCCAATTTGAATATTAGTTTCCGTGTAAACACAGCTACTGACAAAAAAATCTGAATTTCCATTACTTGGATTGAATGGGGAAAATAGGCCACCGGAACAGTGTTGTGAAAGGGACAGCAAGCATGGCAACGATAAACAAAAACTGAAAACTAGTGTGATACTTCACATAGGTAATAATTATGTCAAACCTTTGACCAATAATTTCAAAATTTGTTGCGACATCTCAAAATGTAACACCACGTTCAGTAACATTTTCATAAATGTCAACTAATATCTAAAACATACGGCAAACAATATTCCATGATAACACTGGTCAACACATTTTTACAAAAATCATGTTACTGAAATAAAAATAGTAATTTCTTATACATTTGTATGTGCTCAACACAAATATGACAGTCCAATTGCTAAATTGGCTCTAGTTTTTTTTAGTAATTGCCAAAAAATTAATGTAATTAGCATTACTGTTCTGTATTGTACCTAAATGGATAAAATAATAAGTTATACTTGATGCATTTACATGGTGAAACATAGTAAATTAACTATATGAAATATATTCAAAACAAGAGCCGATACAAAATGTTCATGGTTATATTCGTGTTCAGCACACCAAGATACTACAGATTAGAAACTTTTTAAGTCGGTAACGATTTTGATGTTGACCAGTGTAATTCATAAATAATGATCAAATCCCTTTAACTTTTCATGTCTGGAAAGTACTTAACATTTCCATGATATTCAATGACTGGTCATGATTGTTAGGATTATTTTAATGCTTAGAAATATTTAAATGATATATAATATTAAAAAATAATGTGAGCGTCAAACGGAACCACAATGTGTGTCTTATAAAGTTTGTAAACAGCGGAAGAGAAAAAGGCTTTTGTCTTCTCACCTTTTTGCCTGTCCTCATGTGAATCAGCTTGACCTTTTCGCTGCCCGTCAGTGCCTTGTCTGACCTCTTCCTCCTCCTCTTCCTCTTGCTCCTGTTCACCAGAAGCTGGGCAGGTAAGAAAAAACAATGGCGGCATGAGGAAGAGAATGGCAACGCACCATCGTGCGGCTTGTAGAGGACGTGTGGGGGGACAGGCTGGTCTAGTGGTCTAGGTGTTCCTGGGGATCCAACCCCGGTGTTGACCTACCTATAAGCATCCTTGAGCAAGATGCCTAACCCCCTACCCCCCACAACTGCTCCTGGTGGTTGGTCTCACCTTGCATGGCAGCAATCACCATCGGTGTGTGAACGTGTGTGTGACTGGGTGAATGTCAGGCAAAATACTGTAAATTGCTTTGGATAAATGCGCTATATAAACCCAGTCCATTTATATAAAAGCAGCCCATTTAGACACATCCAGCAGCGCTCTGCATTCACCTCCAGCATGTCCCCCTCCACTTCATAGTCCGGGTTCTCCTTCAGCCAGGTGGGCGGGTCCCGGCGACGAGGGGTGCGCTCCATTGGGTCATGGTCCAGTCCCTCCGGCTCCAACAGCTGAGAGAGAGAGCGTTTGTTATATCTGACGCTGCCTGTGATATAGAGCAGGGGTTCCCAAACGTTGCAGCTCGTGACCCCAGAGACCCACAACCCCAGCTATCCCCAGAGGTTATGAAGCATCTACCAGCCATTATATTATTTAACAATATTTTAATAAAGGCTAGTAGCAGAATACAATCATTGTAATGTATAAACTGTTTTCTTAACCGTTTAAACAATTATGGCTAACATATGCCATTTCTAATCCTTTTAAAATGTTAGTTAATTTCTGAGAGTCATCTCATCTCTGTGTCTCAGGACCCCCACCATGAGAGCCATTGCCATAGAGGAGCGGCTGTAAACCAGACACACGAACCTCTTGGTCCTTACGCCTCTTGCGGCTGCTACTCTCGCCCCCTGAACCGTTGGGCATCAGAGCCTGCTTGGAGAAGGTCAGCTTCAAGCCCTCCTCCTAGCGAGAGGAAGAAAGATAGCCGTGATGCACCAGATATCACAGCTTGTACCTGCCGCCGCAATTTTGTTTGGATTTCAACACAAACATCTTTTTTTGCCTACTGCTCCATTGCCCAGGTTAATCTGGGAATAGGTATTACTTATTGACAATTTAATTTATGGTTGTCAGTTGATAATAATAAATAATTGCAATTCATTAAAACACTTTACCTAAATAATTGGGATAACAATAGCATTTTATTTATCAAATAAATATGATAAAGCTGGCATATACAAATGTAAATGGAATACAAACATTCAGATCAAGTTTTGAACAGGTATGCAATTTGTTCCTCGCACTGAATTCAAATTCCCAAATGCTTGTGAAGGTACCACATTGTAACATGATTTTGTATTAGACCGGTTGTAATTATTTTAAATGAGTCAGAGAGCTGCCCTTAATTTCAGTGTGGATTCCTGACTTAAGTCCTTAAGGTAGTCATTCTCAAGAATGAAGCTTGCGTAGAGCTCAAAACAAAAACCATGCCAACACATAAAAATGCATTGTTAAGCAAAGCGTAGTGCTTATGGCTGTCCCGAATACCATTTTACAGGTTTCGAATACTTGCTGGTATTTCCAACAAGTATTCGAATACTCTTTTTTTTTTTTAAAACACCATTAAAAACACTTAAATTTAATTAATAAGTATAACAGAAGTAATCTTCGATTTTCAGAGTCAGTGAGCACACATGTAAACAAAGCCATGTGCTTAAAATGACCACTTTTATTGACACGTCAATTGAGCCAGTCAGAGCTGTCAATAGCATATATACCTCCAGTATTACCCAATTATAAACAGAGCCAATTGCAATCAATGGTGTTGACACAGTGTAGGACAAGCAATTACATTTCAACATGTGGGTTTTTATTGAGACAGTAGGGATTAATGGGAAAACTGCCTGCATAATGTGAAAACCGAATACTTGAATCCCAATATTTAAATCGAATACATACCCAACAAACGAATACCTGAATAATCGAATATTTGGGGCCAGCCCTAGTATTGCTACAGCTTTGTTAATGTGAGCTGTGTACGACACTTCGTTTCGGTTCCTACTTATGGAGCCAGGGCTGTGTGAAAGTATTACAAAAAAAATGTCAACACGCACAAAGACCGGATAAGCTATCAGAATGCGAGGAGATATTGGGTGAATTTGACACAAATAGCAATAAGCTGACCTTTAACTGCATCAAGGTCCAAAGTGATTGACTGCACCCTTCTCTCACCTTGAGCAGCTTGACTGTGAACTCGCCGTCTTCTTCCTCGGCCGTGCCTCCCGGCACGCTGTTGGGCTTGCGAATGATGCGCGTGTAGTTTAACTCGTCCCCGACACCCGGCTCCTCAGAGCCCGGGGCGAGCTGCTGGGCGTCGGACATGTAGCGTCGCCCCGACGGCCACTGGCCGCTCAGCACCAGCGTGCACAAGCTGTCCAGTCGGTTGATCAGCACCCGATCCTGGGACACAGAGCGGTGTTAGGCGTCAACGCACACCCACTCTGTTTTCAAGTCTGTTTAAATCTAATCATTTTGATATGTTTACACCAATCGTATATATTTCATGTTCAAAGCGAACGCGTTCCCCACAAACGTTCGTCCAATTCTAAATGCACCTCAGGGTTCCCCACTCTAGTAATGGAACATGTTTAATACACCGCTTTTATAACCATCAGGCAATCAAGCACAACGCTTTGAGTGGCCTAACGTTCAGCCATGCAAGGAGACTCCTGACCACTTAGGGTTAGGTGCCTTGCTCAGGGACACTTCCGACACTCGGGTTCGAACTAGCAACACACGCGCCACCCCACTTTGCCTACTGCTGCCCAAGTAAAATCCCCAGATTTTCTGACTAAAAATAAAACTGGCATCAGAACAGCATCTCTGTTAAAGGGACAACCAGCATGGCGATGAACTTGTCATGTAAACATTCAGAATAATACTCTTGGGATTTGTTGAGACATCTCAAAATGTAATACGACGTCCAGTAACATTTTCATAAATGTCAACAAACTTTTTCTCACACACACACACCAAACTAAATCCACAATTTGACAAGACCGACCAAAACTGGCTCATATGCCAATACTGTGTGTGTCTTTTGTTTTCCTGACTCTCTGGAAAAGACCCCTGATATTCCATGGCCAGTGGAAAACCTAACAGATGACATCGGTACCTTGGGCCAGTCCACACGCAGAGGATCTGGAGGTCTGATGTCATCTTGAGATTGACTCAGCGAGAGCAAGCTGTTCTCCTCGTCCCCGTCGCACAGCTTCATACCTGCAGAGAGAGAGAGAGAGACGTTGACTAACATGAACCGATGTCAAACACAGAGCCAGCCACTCTTGTTCCCCAGGGCAACCGACGCACCTCTCTGCCCCTCGGCGTCGCTCTCTGCGCTATCGTCGGAGCTGCCCGACCTGTCGGAGGAGTCAGAGCCTGAGTCGGAGTCTGAGTCCGAGTCGGACGCGCCTCCTTCTCTTCCCGCCTTCCTGCCTCTCCCCTTGCTCCTCTTGAAGGCCCAGCCCCGGGCCTTGCCATCCAGGGGGCCGAGAGGCGTGCTCTGGAGTGGAGCGCCCACCGCCTCCCCCAGCGGGAGGGGGTCCACCACCTCTAACGCCTCCTCCTTCACTACGCGGTGCACCTCCTCCTCCTGCTCCGCCGCCACCGCCTCCCCTCTCTCCTCCTCCCCCTCTTTCGGCTGGAGGGGGGGCGTGGCCGGCCTGGCAGGGGGCGGGGCCTGCTGGGTGTCCAGGAAGTGCTGGCGGGCCCCGGCGAAGGAGAACTGCGGGTCGACGAAGATGGAGAGCTCGGTGCGGCTGACGCCGTGCAGCGCCGCGCCCAGCATCAGCTGGCGGTCGTGCTCTGCCGGGCGCCACCAGGCGGGCAGCTCGGGGCCGGGCGGCGCCAGCGGCAGACGCTCCTCCAGGGCAGCGTGGGGCAGGACGCGCTCACGCAGCCGCCTCAGCAGGCTGATGCGGTACAGCGTGCGGGAGGCGCGCTCCTCCGTGATGGGAGCCAGCGACTGAGAGAGCTCCGACGGGTCTGGGGGAGAGACAGCGAGGAGGGGGCGGGGCGATGTTAGACTATTGGACATTCAAAGTTCACCGTTCAAGTCATGTAAGCATATTTGCTTTTGTTTTTTTAAACCAAGGCTTAAAATACAAAGGCGCTTGTATGTAAGACCATATGAAATCCATTTCAAATGTGGAGTCAGCGATTGTTGATTCAGTGAGCATCTCCTCACGGGCCGCGCTAGCTGGCCGTTACGTGCGCACGCTGCGTTTCTACACAGCCATGGCTCATTGCATCACACAAGACACTATCCCAGCCTTGGCCACGTGAGTTTCATTTTTTTGGGGGGGGTTTAGCACCCTAAAAGGAACTGAAAAGAGTGTGCAAATATCAACAATCCTTTCCCAGCACCGCTGACTCCACCTTTAAAACAAATAAAAGGAATCTAAGGAGAGACATCTTACTCCGTTGGCAGCCATATTGACTTCTTCTACGTGTGTAAATGGCTGCGACTGAGGAGTGTGTGCTTACGTTTGGAAGCGGGGTGTTTTTTGCTGTGTCTAGACACAGAGGCACCGACGGGCCTCACCGCCCCGCTGTGCTCACCTTCGCCGCGGGCCGGTCGCAGGTGGCACACGCGCCGGCACATGGCCACGAAGCAGCGGAAGTAGCGGCTCAGGCTCTCGTCCGTCTTCTTGTCCAGGCGAGCGAAGGTGCGGAAGCGGGCCCAGTCGAAGTCGGGCTCGTCCGCCGCCTCGGGGAGGCCCGGCTCCCTCTTCATCTTCTCCACGCCGAAGGTGGACACCACGCGGTAGAAGTCACACTCTTCCCTGCGAGTCCACCTGGTGGTAGGGGGAGGTATTGCGGCTTTCATATTACAAGCTGTAGGCCACAATAGCTGTGTTTGAATGGACCCTATTATTCAGATCGGAATCGGGCTGAAGACAATGCTCCATAAACACCACGATCGGAAGAGCAATGTCAAACCCGATTGAATTTCACTACCGAAGCAAAGCTGCAGTAGAACCCGTTCCATGATCCGATTGAATGGAATTCATTCTCTGCATTTAACCCATCCTTCAAGGGAGCAGTGGGAAGCCACTGTGCAGCGGTCACATGACACTGACTGGAGAGAAAACCGGTAACCCGTCATTGGCAAGCAGAAAGATTCCACTCGGAAAGACAAATAAGTGTCGATGTAAACCCAGCAACTGATCCACATTAATGAACACTGATGTATTACAGAGCTGTGTAACTACCCAGTTTGGGCTGGTTTCATCAAGCCAGTTACCCCAGCCAGGGGCCTAGTGAAGAAGCGGTTAAACTGGGTGTGTGCGTGGCACACCGACGCGTTCGCCATGGCGACGAGCGTGCGCGTACCTCTGCTGGCGCTCCTGCCGTGCGATCTCCTTCAGCTTGCTGGCCTGCTCGCAGCGCCGCCGCCGCCGGTCCCCCTTGGCCTCGGCCTCCATCTTCAGCTGCTCCTGCCTGTAGCTGCGCTGGTAGGCCGTGATCAGCCGCCGCAGCCGCGCCGTGAGCGACGAGCTGGTGGGCCACTCGCACGCGCCCCCCAGGCTGGGGGCCGGGGCGGGGGCAGCCGGGCCCGCCTTCTCCTCCACGCTGATCTCGTCGTCCATGTTCCCGGACTCGCCCTGGAACCAGGAGGGACCATCTTAGTACAAAGCCCTTTTTTCCTACACTGCGTAGTTTATTATGCACCCACAATGCAACATTCTACACGACAACTCTACACTGTTTACAGTTTGTATCCGTGGAGATCTTTGCAGGTCCCGTGGCTGGTCCTAGTAAGCTAACGAAATGGACCCTGAATGCAACTGACATTCCTCCAGGTAAAATCTGGTTATTATTAAAGCACACATTTCACCAAGAAAATGAGCCACAGCTTTATTTCATGTAAAGCCAGGTCACGTTTCCGCATGAGCTCTCACTGCATTTTGAACGCGTGCGTAGCCCTTCACCTGACGCTACTGCATAGGCAACTGTGCAAGATCTACTCTGCGCTCCATAGGAAATTAATGGAATTCCTGTGAAAAGGTACGCAACTACACATCCAGTACTCTTTGAATATAAAAGTATTTTGATGCATCATTGGTATGAATGTGTGTGTAAATGAATGAATGTGAGGCAATCCTGTAAATAGATTTATTTTTTTCCCCTCTTTTTTTTGAGTGGCCGGAATGTTAGAATAGCAGTTCATTATACTATTTACTCCTATATTCCCATTTTAACAATAATTTTTATTATAGAACACATTTTTATAAATATTGATCTGCCTAGTGTGTGAAATATGCTATATATAAAAAAATGGCCTTGCCTACAAGTGCGTTTGTTAGGAAAGTGTGGATGGGTATTTGTATATATTTAAAGTAGCGTGTCTGAACAGTCACACCTTCGTTGATATTTGTAAGTGTCTGCAGGCAAACAAGAGTCTCACCTCGTCATAGAGGTCTTTGGTGTGTCTCGCTGCCGGCTTGAACTCTGGGTCCTCAGAATACTTGTCATAGTCACCACTGCAGAACATAATGATCATCATGAAGAAACTAATTATTTATTATCACGATCGGCAAATCCATTGACTTCAGATCTAGTCAAGCCTCACATGGACCTTCGTGAAATAGAACGCAATTACAGCGTTTTCTTTTATTATTTCATGTAGTCAAGTATTTTGCATTACTCACTCTTCTCCCAGTTCACCGTCACCGGTGTGCTGCTCAGCATCGATGGCTTTGTCGTCAGGGCGACCGGCCCGCTCCAGGAAGCACAGGCATGAATCGGCCCTCATGGTGGTGTACATCTCATAGCCTGAAACGCAAGGTAGCGGTGGTCAGGCTATGGACAGTACCGACAGTTCTCCCGCCACTAGACAGGTGTACATGGCGTAATGCAAAACGCGTTCGATAACAAATGTTGCGTTTTGTCACTCCACCTAGCTCCGCTTCCTATAAATGTACACACACACACACGTGGAAGACCCACCGTGTTTGAACACTCCAACGAGAAGAGAGCGGTCAGCCGCCGTGTCCCACCAACCAGACGGCACCTCCTGTTGCTCCATTTCAGGCATCCAGATATCAACATCCCTAAAGGAGAACGGATACGACAGGAACGTTCCACGATGGTTATTTGGTTGTGGGGATATTATGACGTGTTCCGCCCATTCCATAACACACTCAATGAACATGCTGCGTTGTGTATGTTTATTTACACATCGAGTTGTTTTATAATGTATCATATTGATAACTCAAACTTAATTGTGGAGCAGTCAGTATGATAGGCGGGCCAAGTCCATTCGCTGTAACTACAATGACAACCGTTAACGGCTACATGTGTTCATTGAACCGCATAGTTCAGTTGTCGTCATGACACCTCAATGTCTCTGCCAAAGACATTCAACTGTTGCCGCAGTAACCTGGCCTTACACAACAGGAACTGAGCACATATCTGACACCAGCTAAGCACACCCCTCCAGGTCCAAAGCTAGCCTAACTGGAATGTCTTCCTGGGTTCAGTTACCACACAGGAGAAACGCACGACCATAGCCAAGTTCGTCCCCTTTTGTATTCAACGATTAAGTCGATAATAATCGTTCACCAACTGAGCGTTTAACACGTTTAACAGCAGTAGCGTCACACCTGAAGTCAGCCCCTCCCAGCACAGAGTCGGCCTGTTCTCCGATGACCTCCTGCTTCAAGTAGTAAAGCATGCGCACTCTCAGCAACACCCTGCGGGAACAAATTCCGTGCGTTAACACAGCGCAACACCACAGGCAGGTAACGTGTCCAAACGAACGGCGGACTGACTTGTTGCACTGGTGTTTGAGGTGTTTGCGGTAGCTGTCGTCCAGCAGCAAGGTGTCGGGGTTGTACTTGCGGATCCACTCCACCTTCTGGACGTCGAAGGTGCTCTGGGCCTTCACCCGCTTGCCCTTCCTGCCTCGTGGCACAGGGATGGACAGGCCTGGCATGGAGAAGAAGAACAGTCAGTCTGCTAGGAAGTCATCAGAACCATTTTTAACCCTCCAGTGAGCAAAGTATATAGAGATAGCAGAGATGGCCTCTCCCATTTGATAACACGCGTTTAATAAAAGTAGTGGTCCTGAGCAACATCACCATCGAAAAGGATCATTCTGACCGACAAGGTGTGTCGGCGGTACTCGTTAGCGATGCATAATGTTTGAGCTTATTGCTGTTCCAATGCTGCTACTGCCCCTCTCTAAGAGTTATCCTGGAAACGGAGCACATTTAGACAGGAGTGCTGGGACACGAGTCTGCTCCGTACCGGAGTGGTTGAGCAGCGTCTGCGGCTCGCGGCCGTTCTCCGGCGGTGTGATGAGCTCCCAGATGAAGCTCTTGATGTTCTCGTCGCCTCGGTAATGCAGTAGGCAGAAGACCAGGATGACGCGGCAGATGGTCTCCACGTCTCGCTCGCCCAGCCGCCGTTTACACCTGGCGTGGGACAGGATATCCCTCCAGCGCCCCCAGCTGGTGGGGATAGACACATTTACTACTCAAATTTGCTGGGTCAACAATACACCCCTAAAAAGATCAAAATACATAATACACTTAATACTGTGAGCAACACTAAGGAAACTTCTTTGAACAAAGTAAAAAAAACAAAACACGACAAATGTTTGAATATATGCATCGAGAACTGAACGGAGCAAGCGCTAAGTTCCACTGAATGGACCCTTTGTCTTAAACAAACGGAGAAGCAGAGATAAAGATACACATTAGTTACAGAGTTAAGAAGTGCTACTCCTTACCCATAGACGAGCAGGTGTTTCTCAACCCTGAAACAGTCGGTGCGGCCGTAACCATTTCCGCTGTGGCGGTCGGAGCGCCGGGAGGAGCGAGACTGCCTGGAGTTGGCGGGCGGGTATTCATCGTCGCTGTCCGGGTCGGAGAGCTCGCCCCCTTCCCCCCGCAGGGTGGAGTACTGGCGGGTCTGTTTACGTACCCTGGGGGTATCGATCACCAGGGTGTTCTGTAGGGGGCAGCGGAGAGTCACAGACAACGTTTATAATATTCACACACACACACGCACACACACGCACACACACACACACACACACACACACCTTATAGCTCGACAAAAGTTCTTCTATGATGCCACTAGGAATTTACTTTTCTGCCTATCGGGTGTCTTCAGTTTGACGTTATTTTATTATTTGGACTAGTGAGATATTTATTATCAAATTAAATCAAAACAAGCTGTAGCTAAAGTAGGATTGAACCTGGACGTTTTCCAAGACCTAATGAGTAATCAATACCTAGAGGAATTCATGTTACAGCATTATACTGTAAAACTATTTAGTGTGCTGCAGGAGATCTAAACCAACTAAAAATATAATTCCAAAAGCCAAACCACTAAACCAAGTACCTTTCTGTTCATGGAGTCATAGTCAATATCGGCTTTCTTAGCCCACTTCTGCCAGAACTCGGGGTCGTCCAGGGCGATATCGTTGCGGTTCTCGGATGCCACGAAGCTGGCCTTGGAGAAGGTAGAGCCCTTGCCCTCGCTCTCAATGGTGATGGTGGTGGCCCGCCGCTGCAGGATCTGGTCGATGTCCTCCTCGCAGAAGCGGCTGCCCTCGTCGTTCTCATCCATGATAGCGGCGTAAGCCCCCTTCCTCAGGAGGTCCTCGATCTCCTTCTTGGAGAACTGCTGGATCTGCGGAAGAAGGAGGAGACCGTTCAATACCGGCTTCACACAAGGTGCCGGCGAGACTCCTTCGCTCCCAGTGAGCAAATGTTGGGGTCATTCCAGATGGTTCACCGATAAATCAAATCTAAATTTGAGTTATTTTAGTTTCCACTTTCAAATGACTAAATCTAGTTTTATTATATCGCCAATAAGATACATTAATTCATTTTTGGGGTGGTCAAGCACTGACCGGGCTAGAACAATAACAAATGTTTCCGTTTTTTTATTCAAATGATCTTGAACTAATTGAAATTACTGAATTAAATGTATATTTATTTTGTAATCAAAATGCATTACCTCCAATACAGGATGCATGCTTTCATCTACATTTTTGCTGTCTGTCTACATGAGAACCAGTGGCACAGAGTGAGAGCCGCCTGAGAAACAGGTGGCCGCTTAGGCCCTCTCACCCCGTTGACGTTGCTCTCCTTGTTGCCACTCATGCTCTGCAGCACAGCTCGGTCCAGGCCCAGCTTCAGACTGGCCTTGTCCAGCATCTCCCTCTCGTACGAGTTCCTGGTGATGAGGCGGTACACCTTGACCGCCTTCGACTGCCCGATGCGATGGCACCGCGCTTGGGCCTGAGGACAGGGCGGTGAGACAGGGGTCAATAGGTAGTGACTTAGGAGCCAATTAGTTTAAGTGACGGTCTGCACGGTCTGTGCGCCTTACCTGCAGGTCGTTCTGAGGGTTCCAGTCAGAGTCGAAGATAACACAGGTGTCTGCTGCAGTGAGGTTGATGCCCAGGCCCCCGGCCCGAGTGCACAGCAGGAAGACAAATCGGTCCGAGTCGGGTTTGCTGAAGCGGTCGATGGCGGCCTGGCGTAGGTTGCCCCGCACCCTGCCGTCAATGCGCTCATAGAGGTATCTGGGAAATGAACAAAAGGCTTTTTTTTTTTCTTATTAATACTAATGTAGGAGCCATTTGCACGTTTGTTCTACTGGCATTAAAAAAGGTATACCAAGTCATTCTCACAAACACACTAAATTAGAAGAAAATCAAATACACCTCTTCCTTATGCCATAGGGTGCTCCCCAAGGCTAGGATGTTGTTGTTGTGGGCGGCCTGCACCACTTTGTATTCCCATTGAAGGTGCCAGGTGAATTTGACAGAAAGTGTATTAGCTTACAATCGCTTACTGTACCTTTAACAGGGAACGAACATGGTGTTTTGTGATGAAATAGCAACATGTGGCGTGTTAATTAAGAGTGAGAGAGGGTGGGCTGAGAGCTCAAACCTTTGTAGACCGCATCTGGGTCACCATACCGCACGCATTGCCTCACATGGAACCACAAATGCTTACACTAGGGCTATCATTATAACATATTTAAGGCCTGGTTGTGTGTTGATAGCAACTCATATGGGTAGCCTCTCAGCGACAACATTTTTTTGAAAAGTTGCATTAATGATCATAATCATCAGATAATACCCTCCAATATACAGAGCTAACTTTTAAGAAGTATGATTACTGGTGCTTTATACGATATTTTAAACATCAACCTAGCAAAATAGCAGTAAACAACCGATTTCTATGTAAATATATAGTCAAGTAATTGGCACCACTCGCCGGCCAACATCCGGCTGCGTGTTTATGTTAGTGTGCTCGGATGTGTGTGTGTGGCCCATGGAGCTTTTGTTTTGGTTTGACAGACTGGTGCGCTTAGAGTGACACCTAGTGGCAGAAAACCATAGAGCGTCACTTTAAGAAAGGCCCTGGGAAGTAGCACGTCCAAGCGCCCTCTACCTCTTGTTGATGAGGTAGTCCTCCAAGATGTCCAAGCAGCGCACCATCTGGGAGAAGATGAGCACCTTGTGGCCGCCGGCCTTGAGGCGCGGCAGCAGCTTGTCCAGCAGCACCAGTTTACCGGCTGAGCGGATCAGGGCCTGCAGGTGGAAGTCGGGGGCCAGCGGGTCGTACACCTCCCGCAGCTCTGCTACGATCTTCTCCTCCGCGCCTTGAGGAGGAAGGAGAGGCCAGCCGGGGGCCAGCATTCAGGGAGGCGGGTGTTAGTTAGAATTACAACCAAACCAGATTCAAACAGACTTGTAGGATGAAAACAACAGTTAAGGTACATTCAGCAACTGACCGATCCCAAACACGGTCCTTTCTACCTCTCCCTCTACCGTAGTCATATGCACTACCGTTGATGAGGCAGGGGTGG
>JAODLL010000009.1:796496-809653 GCA_026546735.1 Forbesichthys agassizii
CCCCCCCCCCCGCGTCGCAGGGAGTGTTGCGTTTCACATAAACAGAATCTTTCTCCAGAGAACTGCTGACTCCACCTTTAAGCCTGTGCATTATAATACCTGTTGTACCAGTTGAAGAGGAGCCAATTGACTCCTTCCAGTTGATACTCCCGCAGAACGTTACCGCTCTTGTACTCTTTGTAATCCTCCAGCTTTTTCCATGAACTGGCCGGGGGCCGTGGCTAAGGAGAGGACAGAAAGTGGGTAATGGCTGAGAAATGATGGTTGAGAATTGAGAATTAAGTGTTTCCCTGGAAAATATATATAAAATACTCTAGAATAAAAAGCTACCAAGCCACTTTAAGTAAGCCGTTTGTGCTGCAAGCCGCTTACCGTCCTCTTGAGCCGGGGTTGCCTGTTCTGGATCTTCTTGAACTCCTCCACCTTGCCCTCGTCCACATCTTCCTTCAGCTCCCAGGTGGCGTCTTCGTAGGGCAGAGAGCACCACTTCACCAGGTAGTAGATCACCGGCTGTGGGGGGGAGGAAGGAAAGGCACCATGGGAAAGTTCACAAGCACAATACGTCGTCGTACATTACGCACACATTACCAAACTGAAACAGAACCCATAAGACATCGAGTCCAATAGGTTGAGCATGTTTGGTTGACACAGCCAGCTGCCAGTTAAAGCCTACTATACCCCGTTTTGTCCAACCTAGTTACAGTAACTAAGCCGGGGCAGGGCTTGGGATCGGTCCAAAACGTGGGGCTTCAGCAGTCTGGACTCTCACCTCCCCATTGTCCTTGTCCACGCTGTGGGAGACGTCCAGAATCCTGTCCACCTCCACGTAATCCGGGTTGAACGGCTCCTCCTCCTGCAGAACAAGCGCAGTTGGGGGGTACATACGTGTCAACAGAGCTCCATCGATGATGCCATGGATTGTGGGAACGGATAAAAGGAACCGCATGTCTCGGGATCAATCTATATATTCCTTCTCACCTCCTGGAAGAAATTTCTCATCTGCGCGTGCTTAGCCTTGAACCTCTTGAGCTTTTGATGGATCCTCTTGTCTTTCTCCAGCTGATCCAAACTGGCCCATTCACAGTGCATGTAGGAGCTGGGGGCGGGAAGAGGGTAAAGGAGTTTGTAACCGTGGCTATCATTTTGAGAGAAACGCCCGACAACCGGACAAATCAAACCGACCACTTACTAGTTTTTGTACTTCACAAAGAATTCTTCTGCGTTAATGTACTGGCCAGGAGACACCTAAAATGGAGAGTGAAGTCCAACGTTACCACATCGTTAAGTAATCCACTTTAAAAGACTGTTCTCAATGACTCGTCCTGGATGATCATCTACCTCCTTCTTCATTATCCTCATGGACAGAACTTTATCTACGATAGCTGCATCTTCCTCACTGGGGTTTTCCTGGAAATGGAAAAAGGAGATAGAGTTAACACAACAATAAAGTCACATTTAAAAAGCATTTCAGGTCCTTCTGTGATCCCCCCCCCCCCTCACCACAAAGAACTGCATGCTTGGCTGCCCATCTGCGTCCAGCTCCACTTCCTGCTTCACCATGTGCACATGTGCGGTTGCCACGCCGCTGATGGAGGCCACGGCCGCCGCCGTCGTCGTCGTCATCATGGTGGTCACGTCCACGTCCTCACCCTCGTCCTCGTCGTCCGTTATCTTGATGTCCAGGTCCTCTGTGTATTTCTTCCGCTTCACCACGCGGTTGGAGCGCCTCTTCTGGCGGGAAGGGGAATGCCCAGTGAGCGGAGCGCGAAAAGACAGTTCCCTGCGCTGCATGCTAACTAATTATAGTGACAGCCATTTCAGGGTGAGATAATGTCTACTATGTGTGAACGCCATAAAGAACTAGATCGTTAAGTATGGGTCCTAGATGAAGTTCCCTGCGCTGCATACTAACTTATTATAGTGTCAGGCATTTAAGTGTGAGATAATGTAGTCTAATATGTGAACGCTATCAGAATGAGATAATTGGGAAGTATACATCCAATCAAGACTGAAACTTTCCCACAACGCGTTGAGCCTTGACGTCAGACAGTAAAATGCAAACTAAACAAAATTCACCATGTAAATGTTGTGTAAATAGTTTGTTCTACTCAAACATGACTCAACACATTTTAAAACATACCTTTTGACTTTCTACCTCAAAGACAACGCTGGTAATACACACCAACAGCGTGTACAATTAGGTAATTTTGCATATTTTTTTCCCAGTACAGTTGAAAAAAACAGCCTGGCTCCGCCCGGCAGCTATATACTTATTTCTGTGAGAATATAGTTTAGAAACCATGTTCACATTAGCGTTTTCACAGCCACCCTGCTGGAGGTCCAATCAGGGTGGGTTAGTGAGATGACGTTTAAGTCAAAGCGTATTTAGAAATGGTGGTAGAGCTAGATAAATTGATCAAAACAGTTGTTGCAATGTTGATTGGTTCCACGCTGTCCCCTAGTCTCAAAATTAACCAGAGGTCTACGCCCAGTAGGAGGACATGACTGGCAACACTTCTCAATGGAAGTGGAAGTAGCACGATATTGATAAAATGTGATGTTGATCATAAAAACTGCAATAAAGATAATAATTTCGATATTTTTAAACATAAATAAAAGCACAGAGGTTATGAGAATATGCATTAAAAAAAACACGTTTTTGCAAAACAGTAATTGCAAGCTACCGAGGAGGCACACTTCTTGGGCACTGATGTTTCCTCTTCGATCTCCATTGTGCCATTAGCTTCCTCATCCACACATCTTACTGTTCTGTCTAAATCATACACAACTAAGCCAAACAGCCAATAGAATCATCTCTCCACTAAAACAAATATTGCACACTTCCTGCAACATTTTCGATATGACATTGCACAACGTGATATTGCGATAACGATACTGAATTGATATATTGCGCACCCCTAAGTGGGAAGTGTCCAGACCTTATTCGCAAAGTAAATTTTAGGTCTGGTTACACCAGGATAGGGGCTAGGCAACATAATCAAGAATACAGGCATAGCGGAGTACACATTTATGGAAGCACATGTCTGTGTGCACGTGTGTGTGTACCGTGGACAGGTCCTCTTCTGCAGCGGTGGGCGAGGCGGGGCTCAGCTCTCCATCAGAGTGGTCAGACGAAGCATTCCTCTTCCTCTTTTTGGCCCCTACTAGAGTAATGGTACTGGTGGAGGGAACAGAAATAGGTGAACAGTTAATAGATTCATCCTCCACATCGCTGCACTGTAAAACATGAGTAGCACGTCTATTATGCCATTTGTTTTGCAGTTAGTACAATTAATAAGTATAAGGGCTAAGTATGGGTTAAGTATCTTGCTCAAAGGATGCTTAGTTACAGGCAGACTGGTGGGGTGGGAGATTACCACCCTTAAGTATCTTGTCCCATGACACATTCCCATCTCACACTATATGATATAACCCCATGTTATAACCCCATGTTATAACCCCATGCCTGAAGCACTTTGGGTAAATCAAATGCATCATCTCTAACTCCCTCCTTAAGGTGAGCCAACCTACTTCGTCTTGGCCTTGCTCTTGCTCTTGTTGCCAGACCCCGGAGTTGCCATGCCGCCGGCCCCCCCGGCAGCCCCTGGCGGCCTCGCTTTCTTCTTATCGCCCCCCTTGGCCCCGCCAAGCGCCACAGGGCTCTTCTTCTTACTCCCGCCGCCGCCGGACTTCTTCTTGGGCGTGGGTGCGGTGGTCACCACGGTGACCGTGCCCCCGAGCTCGGCGGCGGCGTGCCCGGCGGGCAGCTCGTCCTGGTTCAGCACGCGCGGCAGGTTCTTCTCGCCGCGCGCCTTGGCCCGCGCGATGGCCTCCGCCACGATGCGGTTGGCCTTCTCTTGCTTGCACAGTGTCTCCACGCGCCGCACCGTCACCGTCTCGCCCGACGCCTTGGTGATGCGGAAGGCCTGGGCGTAGGGGGAGCACGACACTGACTAAATGAAGTGGCACCGATACGGAGCGTGGAAAATGCAATATCGATATTCCCTTAGACATTTTTAAACATAAGTGACAACACAAACGCTATGGGGAAATGCATCAATATAAATTGATGGCGCATTAAAAACACGTCGAGTCATATTGGACTGGTACAAAAGTAATTCCAAGCTACAGAGGAGGCATTTACTTCGGCCACCGTCTCCCTCCGTCCCCCGCCCCCCATCTTACTTTGCTGTCTAAATCAAACAGCCAACGGCCGCATCTCTCCACTAAATCAACTGAACGGTGTAGCATCTGCAACACACTTGATATGATCTTACGCTACGGGATATTGCCATAGCGACATTGAGTCGGTACATTGTGCGCCCGTACCTGGGTTCCCGTTGTCGTGGTACCACCGGAGGAGGAGCCAGCGGCCGCAGCGCTGAGCACCTTCACCACAGAGACCGTACCGCCGGCCGAGGTGGCCGTGCTCGTCTGGATGTGACGGAGAGAGGCGGTTAGGATGTGTGTAGTTCACTCACACACACACACACACACACACACACACACACACACGTTACCATGGCAGCTATGTAAAGATGCAGTGGTGTAATGGCGTCCTGAGCAGAGAATGACATCACACTCCCTTCTGTGTGTCCCCGAACTTTTCTGCTTTTTGTTTTCTTTGCCAGTCTGGCTGCATGAGTGTGTGTGTGTGGGGCCTGTGACGCATTTGAGATGCTTGTGTGTGTGTGTGGGGCCCATGAAGCATTTGTTTTGGTTCTAAGATGCAGGTGTGCTCTAGCATGACATCTAGTGTCAGACAGTCATATTGTACCACTGTGAAGGTGGCACGTACCATTTGTCTAAGCTGTGTAGGGGTGGCAGGCCTACCTGTGGCTGCAGGAGCATCTTGAGCGGCACGGCGACTCTTTGTCCCCCTTGGCCCTGGGAGATCTGCACCACCTGCGGGCTCCCCGTGTTGCCTGCTCCCGACACAAGCTGGTACTACAATACAGTGGTGGGACACGATGTCAATACTTTATACTCACATAATAGCCATGCACGATTCATAATGCTCAAAGACGTGCTTGCTGAAGCAAAAATGCAGACTGTGGGATATGTAGCAAAACAATTGTATGAACATTTCAACTGAAAATATTATTTTACAGTTAGAAAATGTCATAGACAGCTTTGACACATATCGCCACATAAGGAATTCAAATTCAAAACATGTTTTTGGTAGGTTTAGCAGCCTGTGTGTTTTCATTTTATGTTGACTGTAAATGCAAAATTTAAAAGGCAAATGTACAGCGCCGCTTACACGGGTGTTTTCAATGCCTCGACCGCTGCAGCCAGCCAAGTTGGCAAAATGACTAACTGCATTTTGTACGCTAGCACAGCATTGCATTTTACTCCTTTAAAAAAAATTAAAAGGGAACCTTTTCTTTCATGCAAAACAAGTACAATCTTCAGTAATAAAGATATGGCACAATTAATAGAATTGCGCAGTGAAACGCCCTTATTTATATCATCAGTACCTACATAAATTACTCATTTGCTATATCACCTTACGCAAGCTAAGAAATATTTCCATTCCAGCTGAATTGCAATGTGAATTTTTTAATCTTATAACCATCTAGTCGTGATATAAAGCAATTACGGCTGTCAGACACGATTAAAATTGAATAACGATTTAGCGGACGCTTTACTTATTTACAATTAATAAACTGCGTATTACTTATAGGTGTTATATAACAACTTCATTGCAAATGTTTGTATTTAATATAAAAATTTAAAAAATACAAACATTTACATACAGCTGGCTCATTGGGTAGAAAATATGCGATTTATTGAATCACATCTAATTACATAAAGCCAGCGATTACATTACAGATCGCCTCTGACAGCCGTAACAGCAATCCATCAGAAACCTGGTATTATCGGTGCGGTTGTCAGTGTACAGCAGCTGTGCCGAGCGCACCAAAGAAAGTGTCAATCACTGCAAAAACATGTGCTTTGCCGTACCTTGACGCCACCCTGCTGGTTGGGCTGCTGCTGCACCTGCAGCTGGATGGTGAGCACCTTGGGCTGGCCCCCCGCCTGCCCGGCCGCCCGCGCCTGCTGGGTGAGCGCTGCTAGCTGGCTGCCCTGAAGCACCAGCTTCCCCCCGGGCAGCTGGCCCAGCACCAGCTTGGCCTGGCCATGCTGCTGCTGCTGCTGGCCTGTGCCGGCCGCCACCGTCACCGCCTGAGCCTGGGCCGTGCCCGCGCCGCCGTGGGAAGGCTGCTGGAGGACCAGGGTGATGCGCTTGGCCTCGCCACCCTGGGGACGGGAGGGGGAGACACGAGGCATTGTCAGGAGCCACTTAGGACGGGATAGAGTTACGGCCCGATAGTGGGGCGGCGGTAAGAGGAGGACACTGGCTGAGCGCCAACAGACAGGCCGCTGCCTGGGAAGGCAGCTTTCCAGCAGCGTACGCACGCTGCCGACATGTGCGCATGTCCCAATGGAAAAGTCACCGCAAGGCAGCTGCCTTTAATAAGATCCCTTACTCTGGCTGAATGTAGGAGCATCGTGTGTTTCCTTTAAGGAGAAGGCTAGCCCATCACTACCACGGACAAATGTTTGAAATATGAAGACGCCAAGGACTTAATCTATTGAATATTTGTTAAACGGGTAATATTTTTAAACTTTAAGTTTTAAACCTAAACTTCTCCTCATAGGTGTCATAAGACAAAGCTAGGTTGTAAAAACGAGTCAACCATCGCGGCTGCGAGAGAACAGTTAGGGAAACAAACGCATTCTTTTCGGCAAAGCTCCTGCTTCCTCTCGGCAAAACAAGCGGTACCATTACGGACCTCCAGAAGAGCACAACGACCTGCAATGCCACGTAGCTCCGGCGCTCTGCATTCGAGGACGACGACGCAGACACCTGTTCCAAACGCGATGCGTATATAACGCAGCAGGTGAAGTAGCACTGCTCATCAATTGAAATCAAAATTGTCCATTTGAACGGCTAAGAAAGACGGCTTTAGCATTTATCAAAAGCTTGAAACACACACAAACGCGAGCGCACAAACGTGCACACACACGAACAAACGTGCACACACACGAACAAACGTGCACACACACACAGATGATTAGTGATCGGGCCCCTAAGGAGAAAAGCTGCGTTGGTCCTCACCAACATCAGAGTTGCCCATCCCTGCGATACACCCTGGGCTGTGCCCGCGGGGGCGGTGCTGCTGACCTGTGTCTGGCCCTGCATGGCCGGCTGGAGCTGGACGTGGGCCTGGGTCGTCTGCCCCTGCGGCTGGATCTGCACCTGGCCCTGGGTTTGACCCTGGACGTGGGCGAGCTGCACCTGTACTTGCTGGCTCTGCGTCTGCGGCACCTGCTGAGGCACGGAGGTCAGTAGGACTCGTTTCACCAGACCGTTGGGAGACTGCACCAGCCTCTGCACCCCGGCAGCACCCACCTTGACTTGGGCCTGGCCGGGGCCTTGGGCCTGGTTCAGGACCGGGGCCCCGGGCAGGATGGACATGCCCGGCCGGAGGGCGGCCCCCGACAGCAGGTGGATGACCTTGCCGCCGCCGGCGGCCGCCGCCGTCCCCGACACCGTCTGCAGTACCTGGGCCTGCCCCTGGGGGCCCTTGAGGATGACTATCTTGCCCCGGCCCTGCTGGGTGAGGGCGGCCAGCTGCTGGGCCGTCAGCTGGTGGGTGATCTGCGTTAGCTGCTGCTGTGTGATGGCGTTGTTGCCGCCGGCGCCCCCGGAAGTGACCGTGATAGGAGAGCCCAGCAGGACGGTGCCGCCGCCGGAGGAGCTGCTGCTGCTGACGACTGTCTGGAGCGCGGAGACGGTCTCCACTGGGGGAGGGGGGGCGGCAGCTATGGTAACGGTCTGCTGGGAGACCATCGGGGGCGGCGGCAGCTGCTGCTGCACGGTGACCTGGTGGGGGACCGGATCCGGGAGCGCAGGGGCTGCGTCGGGGGTCACCACGAGCTCCGGGGAGGACGAGAAGTCAGGATGGGGGTCCACGTGGCCCAGGGCCAATTTTAGGGCCTCTTCCACGGGGTCGGAGGAGCCCTGAGAGAAGGTGTCGTCGGGCAGGGCGTCCAGGTTGAATAAAGGGGTGTCCTCGAATAGGTCCATGATGGGGTCTGCCATTGTGCCACCTCCACACAGGGAGATGGGCACAACCCAGAACTCTCTCTAAGACGGAGAGGTTCCTTTGTCCGTGTTCTCAGCAAAGGGGATGACAACTGAAAACACACAAAGAAAATACAAACTTTAAAAAAAAATAATTTCATACCATACTGGATATAAATGAATCAAATTATACTTACAACAAGGGCCAAATAGCTGGTTGAGGTTTAAGGACTGCTTACATTTAGTTTTATCTTCAATTACCAAAAATGTTAAAAGGTACACCTATAATGAAGAAAAACGTGTTGTAATTTGGGAAAGGGAATGCGCTATGGCAATCTGGTAGCCACCTCTTTATTGCCTTTTCAACTGAAAAATGTCTTCTGTGCGTGTTCTTGCACGCTTTTATTAATAGACGTTTTGCTCCTAAAAACAGAGAAAATATAGTTAGTGCATAGCATCAGGTCCAGCAAAGAATCAGTTAGCCCCTAGAGAGAACTGTGTAAATAATTGTAAAATAACTAATAACGTATTTTAAAGGAAGTACATGGCACGTAAATCATGCGATTGCATATGACTGAAATTGTCTTTTGTTGGTACGTCTATAACTAATGTTATCACTTTTGTGTATAGCTTGTTCAGAAAATAAAGAAATGTAACACACGTTTCTTGTCATATTTAAAGAGTGTTGGATTATTTTATAAACTGCCAATGAATGGCAACAGTTTATAGTGGGGTCGAATGAGGAGAATGCCACTGCGATAGATGAGTCCCTCTCTTGTCGTGTTGTTGCAGTTTTTCCTCACAAAACCTTTGGTTAGCATTAGCTCGTACTAGCAATAAAACCCTATTGTAAAGCCACCATGAGTCCAAATGTTAAATTATACCAGTACATACGGTCTATGGGATATCCAGAGTGAATATCTAACCGATCTGTCATTGACTATAAACCATTCAGTCATCTGGACTCCTTCAATCTCATCAACAAACCGGACCAAACCAAAGCAACGTGCCACAATAACCATTGCCCGTCAACGTTCAGAGACGGGTTAGGCCGCAATACTGTTTGGGTTGGCCTACGTCTGTTTTTCAGCAAAAATATTTGCAAATAACCATCCTATTAACTACCCTTACTCTCTCAGTTATATTTTCGGGGTGCTAAATTTACCTTTGCATCGACACACATGGCTTTCTCCGTCTCACAACACTGTACGATTACAGGAAACGGCCAGCGAAGAGCAGGAACTAACATTCTTGCCAGAGAAAGCGTAGAAAGCGTGCCTGTCGAATATGCTCCGACTGTCATTGGTCCATAACCCCCATAGCCGGTAGCATACCACCGTTTTATTGGTCAGAACGTCTTTCTGTCACATTATATGACGATTGCTAGGCGGGATAGATGCAATGGGCATAGTTGGGTTGAGATAACAATGAATGCGGCCTAACTGATAATTTGGCTGAGTGGTCCTCATTGGTGATATTTCACAGGCACGGGCGTGTACACTACGAATATTTTCTCTTCATTCATCAATCAGAATGAAAACCAATCTAACAAAAAACATATTTAGCCTATTACAATTTGCAAATCACCTTGTCATATTGAACGACCTTTCTGTTATTATAGGCTATATGATACGTTTCATGATATGCCTATTGTTAAGATTTAACAGGCATCATTAACTAAAAGTAGGCCTACTTCATTTGTGAAGAATACACACATTCGCATTATTTTTTTCTGGTGTTTTCAGTAAACTGGCTATGCACTATCGTAGCTACCTAGGTGGTATTACAGTGTACATGAATTGCCTATAATTAAGCTTATTTCTGCAGTCAACAACATTCATACATTAGAACAAAAATGTTTAAAACAAAAATAACATTGCTTGAGTTTGGATTGGAACTGTGCAACTCTGGCACATCTATTGTATATTATGTTGTTCTTATATGCTATTCACGTGACTCAGTCAAAAACAGCAGGGATATTTTACAGTTTTTCTCAATTGCTAAAACACTAAAACCAAATGCTAAATATGGCATGAACTAATTTATTGAATCGATCACTCCTTTGGCAAAACCATGTTTTCACAGTTTTCACCTAGTTAGACACAATTTGCATATCTATATGAGTCTTTTTGCAAAACTTTAAACACATTCTCGCTCACTAAAACACTTTTTGCAACATGATGCACTTTGGTAACCACAGGTGTCAGAAGTTAAACACAACTGAAACACATTTGTCACAGCTTACAGTAAAGTATATGTACTTTATATGTTGATCAAATAAAACACACCAGCAGGCCTACTGCACAATTATATTCCTCACCACAATGTAAACTCAGACAATACATCCAATACAATGCATTTCCAAAGGTTACATTTACGTGTAGTACTGAAAATTAGAACAGAACATATACTACTGAAAATAGAATATAGTACATACTGTAAACACAACACAAACATTTGTGAGAAATAATAAATTACAGTACAAATAAAAACCCAAAGCATAATTTCTTCACCTAGTTAGATCTGGCCTTAGCATTTAGTTTAAATCACAGGCTATGTCCTCTCTCACAAGACAGTGGGGTAAAACCTTTCTTGGATGTATATACAGTAAGACCATTGACTGAGGGTGCACAGGTTGTTGCAAATTGATAGAAAAAGTCTTTGTTGATAGGCACATGACCGACAACCTTTTACCTGGGAATGTCTCACAGGTCATGGAATTGGCCTGTAAGACAGTCTTGCAAAGGCTGGATCCCGCACATCAGATGGTTTTCCCCCATTGCCTGGCTAAGAACAACATTGCCTGTGATATAGATGTCCTTTGGGCTGACCTAGCACAAAGACGTGATGATAAGGTCTTATCAGTCCGTTTGATTATTTTTGATATATATTTGATATATATATTTGATCATATTTGTTTATGAACTAAACAATCATTAAACATTTTTGGAAGTGCATGACCTGAACACTGTTTTCCATAGTTTGATATTGTGTGTAATGAATGCTCTGTAGTGTTTTACTGGCTGTGGTATAATCTGAAAGCATTGTTTGATTTTGAGAATCATTTTGTTTTGAGGCAGTGGTTCAATTTTGCAAGAAGAGTCAGGGGTTTTGTGAATGTAGTTTGAAAATTGGGTTTTGTGTTTTAAAATGTGAAAAAATGCATGAAGGCTTCAAGCAATGTGTCATAGAAATTGAGAAAAACTAATCTGCTTTCAGAAAGTATGTGCTAGAAGAAATATAAAGGTGTAGGCTACTGTATGTGTGATGTAATTATGTCAAATCACATGGATTAATATTATACGCCTACAGGTAGGCTATCTACAAAAACAAACCTCCACTTTGACTGACTGACATTTAATTGAGACACAACAGGGCCAACATTTTTCCCCCACAAGAATTGGATTGGCCTACTTATTTTGTGTATATGTACATAAGACACTTATGTGTCTTATGTACATATGTATGTGTATGTGACAATAAAAGCACCTTTACCTTTACCTTGGAAGAGAGATATGGAGAAAGAGAAAGAGAGATAGTGGAGAGATAGCGATGACACCTATGATCTGATGCTGAACCGTTAAAGCAACACTTAATTCGCCGTCCCACTGAACACAGACTCTTTATATTACAGTGTATCTTTCATCCTCTCTGCTCGCCAACACACGCACGCTCGTTCAGCTACATTTTTTGCCTGCCACCACCGGCGTGGCGGAGGTTGAGAGAGAGAGAGAGAGAGAGAGAGAGAGAGAGAGAGAGAGAGAGAGAGAGAGCGAGAGAGAGAGATGGTGGCCATGGAAGCGTATATGACTGCATGTGACAGCACACCACACTTTATCCATGGTAGTCCTGCGGAGTACGACTGTTTTTTGCCAACGCCTCCATCTGTCTGTGGCCCTGCGAGCCCCATGCTGGTGTATGGCCTATGCCAGCTCAGTTGGCCAGAGCTATATTTACAAACAGCTGCCATTGTACTTGGTGAAATAACATATGGGGAACCATGTTATCTAGGTGGATTAAGAACCAATATCCAATCACGGCACGACATTGCTAATGACTGTATACTGTACAAAGCCAAAACAGGCTTGCATGATAGGTTACATTTCCTTATTAAAAACATAACACACGCATTTGTTATAATATCTGTATTTGTCTGTTTAGTTTATTTAGATACAAATCTCCTTGCTAATGTAAAATTGTTACAGGGAAGTAACAAGCACATTAGTGAAGTAGCACTATGCAGGACAAAAACAAGTTGGAAGACCAACAAATGTCACAGAGGACATTCAAACAGTATTAAGGGATATCAAGACACTTCCTTTATCATTGCACATAAGCCAACATTGCACATGGATATTTTAAAGATATATTTGTTTTACAACAATATACAGTATCTCAAAAGATAAAGAGAAATACATTTTTTTCTATTAAATATTGTTTTCCTCTATTCATAGATGATTTGGTCTTTGATTTGTTGACCATGACACTGACCATGACATTAGAGCCTTTCCTATGCTCAACTACATGCACTTCCCAACCTCATATTCCGTTTTCATTTCTGCACTGTACAAAACGATTTGTTGATTGTATCGTTAAGTGATAATTAACTATTGACAGGCCGCATGCTGACTTTCAGAATCACACATACCTTTGTTGTTGTTGCTGTTATTGCAAATTGGACAGAAACGTTCAGTTACTTATACCTCCATAACTTGCCAATATAGCGACCTATGGCACCTGATCTGATGTGTTTTCACCTTTGTCGCCACCCCCCCCTCCCCCCATCGGTCCGCATCACAAAGGGAAGACGAGGAACCCAGAGAAGGTGGAGTACTTCCAGCCTCCCATCAGATTGCCTCTCTCCAGCTTCAGGTAGGCTTTATCGCCCCTCTCCATGATCACCAGGCCGGCATTGGTGGCAGCCTCTCGGGTCACGTCCTGGTCCCCGGCGAAGGCTGAGATCATCGGCCAGCCATTCAGCATCAAGCTAACCTGAGAAGAGAGAGAGAGAGAGAGAGAGAGAGAGAGAGAGATGGGGGGGGGGGGGGGGGGGGGGTAAAAA
>JAODLL010000009.1:809753-834905 GCA_026546735.1 Forbesichthys agassizii
GTGAAATGTAGGTTGTAAAGCCCTTTGAGACTGCAATGTGATTAAGGGCTATATAAATAAAATTGACTTGACTTGATAAAACATAACTACCGGTACATAAATTGCACACACTAGATAGTAGTTGGCTATTTATATTAACAATATAACATGAGATTCATAAATTGGCCTGTGATGGTGAATGATAAATTGTATTTTTTTATTAAACCTTTATTTTACCAGGAAAGGTGCTTGAGATTAAACATTTTATTTTCAAGAGTCTTTTATTGTATGTATTGTATTAATTCGTAAGTACGTAGATACGAAAAATGATTGTATTGCTGTATTAATTGAGTTTTTGAATTGCCTTTACAACATGCAATGTCTTTAAATAATATAATTGCATATTTATGTTATTGTATTGTTGACTGTGCTTAAAATTCTAAAAAATACAAAGTTTCGATAACCACTGTTCAAGATGATAAAATAGCAGTAAAATATGATAGCAGGTATACATATGCTCATCAAATTATATGAAATGTGTGCAAAATCGTTGATAGTAATAAGAAAAAAAATGACCTTGTCATTTTAGTCAAGCTATAACCAGCCCTGTTTTTTGAAAATATGTATAGAAGTAATTAAATAATTGACAAATGCATTGGTTAGTATAGGCCATTACATTCTAGTCCTTGAATGATCACTTCGCTTCAGTCATTGCTACAAGAGAAAGACTCAGAAATGCCCTTTTGCAAAACATGTGATTCAACAGCACAATAAACTGCATTTCACACCACGTCATGTAGTCACAATAAGGTCTTGAACTGGGAAAAGGTGTGACTTCTACGAAATTCAAGTCAAAACAAGAAAAAAAAGCTGTTCTAGGTTTTGTTTACTGACGCAGGCAGGCGGCCGCTAACAGGCGAAGGGAGTCCTCTGGAGGAATACAGGTGGGGAAGAGGGGCTGTAGAATGTAGTTGGAGAAGGTGAGGGCGATCACAGCCTGGTTGGTGGGGTAGATCACCAACACTGCGATCCACAGACGGAGAAACCTGGGACCCAAAAACAACAGAGGCTAATTAACTACTGCTACAGTACACGCCAGTGCACAGATTCACACACACACACACACACACACCGCGTTACAGGAAAATGTAGTGGGAAAAACACAAATGAACAACAGTATTAATCAAATGTGATTACCCATTAACTGCATTAGAATTCGTCCATTAGTGCATAATGTGCCCGGTTGAAAGAAATCCAGAGAGGGATACGGTAAACTAGGTCAAAGCTCACAGCTCAGAGGAAACAAACGCACTACAATCAATTGTTATTTGTGGCTGTAGAGAGAAACTAGCGTTTATGAACAAGGTCTACAAAGTGGGCTTTCCTTCGAGACTTTGTGCAGTTTCACTATGTCGGGGGCCGTGACTTAGCTCTAAATAAAGATGGGATAACACTTGAACACCCTAAAGGATCATGACAAATCTGTGTCACACTTTCGTTGATCTGGCATTGATTTGCATGTGCCTTTGCCCAAACTGGCCTGTTTATTTCCTCACCCTCTCGAGTCCCAAAGAGGAAAACGCTGATAATAGTCACGGCTCTGATTAACAGTTTAATTAAACTGTTTCACACTCTCTGCGATCTGAAAAATACCCACTACTCCTCACCCAGCGAGTCCTCCGAAGATGTCCTTGACATAGGAGTAGTCTCCGCCAGACTTGGGGATGGTGACACCCAGTTCTGCGTAGCAGAGAGCGCCAATGGCGGTGATGATGCCCGTAATGACCCACACAAAAAGAGCCAGGCCCACAGAACTAGCATTCTCCAGGACCCCCTTGGGACTCACAAAGATCCCAGATCCAATGATGTTGCCTGTGGAAGAATACAAAACAAAAACACTGAGAAACATCCTGGAGACATTTTTGTATACCGCGACAGATGCTGTAATTGATACGTTAACCGTCAAATGGGCCAATAGAAATGAAACACAAAGAGGAACGCTGTGTCACCTGCACTGCAGACATGGCATATTTATGTAAGGTAAGGGGAAAATAAACCACTCCATAGTCAGCGAAACGCAGGTGGTGCAGGCTGAATATTACAGAAAGTGACCCAAATATAAGTAACCTTTATTTACAAACTGACTCTGGTGATGACTGGTGTGTTTCTAAATGGCAGCTATGATGGTATATCTTGGACTGCTTAATAGTATAAAGGATTTCCACCACATAAGAGGTAATGGGATTCTATCCCTAGACTTTAATGTAAATATTGCAGCCTCAGCACTGGGCAATCTAATGGAAAGTGCAGGCATGCATTAGTGGGATCACATTTTAAAATGTGCTCAATACATACAGTCCCTACACAGAGGGGGGCTGTATGTGTGTGGGCGGCAACACAACATCACCAAACCTGTTAAAATGACCAATGAGAATGTGCTCTGAAACAGTAGGGATGACATTACTGATACAGGAATACTAATACTATGAATTGGAATGCCAATGCCACAGTTGAAATGAAAACATGAATACTTACCTATTATAATTCCACAGGCGCTGACGAGGCCAATTTCTTTTTTCAAAGCTACTCCAGTGGTTCCAGCATCATTTCCAAGGTCGTTGAGAGTGTCTTCATTGTCTGGCAGGGTGTCTGCACTAGAGCTGTTTACACGCTTCCTAGGACTGTCGGTCATCTTGAAGGCCTATGACTCGTCAGCTTCTGAGGACAGGTGTAACGGCTCTGTCTACAATACACGACCGTTGTTGATTTAAACCATGCAAAAACATATGGGTCACCAGGTCAAAATGATCACATTATCCACAAGAGGCTTTTTCGGGGGGCCTTAACAGTATTCTCTCTTGTGATACCGTATACAGTATGTATAAACCACGTTTCACCATAAATAATGTATAGAGTGGCATAAGCCCTGGACCGGCTGGACAAGTCGCATACCGTTAGATTCACGTAGAGCGAGATTGGATCTGAAATGTAGACTACCAAATATAAAATGTAAAAAAATCCAACATTTTAAACAAAAATCTTTTTTGTATTTTAACTTAACTTTTACACTTGTTCGACTTATAGTACATTGCAAAACGTGTTATTGAAATGGGCTATAGCCTATTCAAGGTCAACAGTATTGAACTCACCTAGTCACTGGCATTGGCTTTAAAGATAATTATTAAAAACGTACAATTACGTGACAGATTTCATTTTTTGAGCGCTACACCTGCTGGCTTAATTCCCACCGACGAGCAAGATAACTAAAGTCCCGTCTCAATATCCCAGTCCGTACTCGCCCCAAGTCCCACTGCAAGCATATAGTCGTGAAATACAAGAGCTTGTTCTACAGTAAATCAGCATGCTAAAGAATTAATCAAGCCCCTCCCTCCTTAACGTGACCAGGCGGCCGCTGGACGTCGCTGGACCGTTCATACAGGCAGGACCAGTGGAGCACCCGATGCGAAACATCTACTATAGCAATAGGCTTTACGTGAATAGCGCTTAATTATCATACAATCGAACATTTGTGAGTTATTTCCAACATTACGTTGACCCCTTGACATGCATGTTTACTCGATGTTCCATAAAATGCCATTCATATTTACATAAATTATAGCTTTGGGTTGTATAGCCAACAAGCACATTTACTGTATTTGATAGAAGTAGGGGCTAATACTACATAATGTACCTAACTAACCTACCTCAGAGTCATAAAGTCAGTGTTTTTCAATTTTAACTTGTATGTCATACAGCCACGGGCAGATGCAGACATATTGCATTAAAGAGCAGATATCACTAGGTCATCATTGTTGGATGGGTGGCATGATCTCCAATCCATGTGGGTATCTGAATTATATTGGTTAGCAACAAACAAACAAGCAAACAAAACTTAATTTTTTAATTAACTACATTACGAGCATTTGCATGTTTTGGATCTCCAGCAGGCTACAGTAGAACTTATGCACAGGATCAGGTTAGGAAGCATGTGACCTAGTCCTAGGACAGTTATGACTTTGGACAGAACAATGTATGGACGAAACATGATTAGCAGATGCAATAATTCTACAAAAAGTTTCACTGAACAGGATGATTACTCCTGATCCTGACTGGGAACCAAACTACAAATCAGCGTCGTGTCTATAGCTCTACTGGCGTGGTTTAGGTGTGCAACAGCGAAAACTACCATGGTTCATCTAATCAACTGACAAGCGTTTAGTTTTTAAGTACCTGCCCTTCAGTTTCCTTGTACGGCTCCCACAGCACTATACATGTAAGTTACAGTAATGACACCTACTGGACACATTTTCAGAACATATTTCACTGTGGTCATGTAGACAACTAACTACTAACTGAAAAAACAGTGAATGAAGTCCCAATGAGTGAACTGAATATGTAATTTATTGACAGTAAAAAAAACGAAAAAAAAACGGCTATTAACAATGTGAATGTGATTTTAACAGCTTAACATTCCTCTTCCCTTGCTGTGTTGGAAGAACTACATTTTATCAGAGTATGCTATGGAATATCTGCTCAGCTAGGGAGAGGTTTTGCTATACTGTGAACTAATAGATATACTCATCACATCATACAGGCAGTGCAACCCATGGGCAGAGCCAGCAAGAGGGCTAAGCATTTATTGTCAGCCATAGAGATGGATAACATCATTTAATGTATACAATTTAGTTACATTCAGTGAACTAAAGTGCTTGCGCTGCCTGTATGATGCTTTGCAAACCATATAGTGAGGTGTATAACCCTGATTTAATCGGCTCTTATTTCATTAAAGGTTACACAACATTTCTAAAAACAAAACAAAAAGTAATACATTACAGCCCACGCCTTATTCCGGAACCAACACTGGGAGAAATCAACCAGACTGTGATGCTGGTTTACTCTAGAACAGAGAACACCAGCAACTCAAATGGACCCAGTCTGGCGGTTCTCACAGCCAGTTGGCGTATAGCCTCACGACAAACAAAGTCCTTTTTTTATATTTATTTTTAACTTCACAACGTGATGGAGAACTGGACTACATTCACGTCGGTTGACGTCGAGTGCCTGTTGGCGAAACGCGGGGACAGTTGCGTGCTGGGCGGCCTCACAGACCGATGATGTACGAGCGCCCTGCCGGATTGTGTATGGATGAGCAGGACGGCTCCGTCACGGCCCACTCGTACCACACCTTCTTCCCGTTGTTGCAGCGCCAGAATCGCACCATGACGTCATCGTTCCGGGACAGGGGGATGGGTTGCTGTCGGCGTGGGGACAGGGGAAAATGAGCAAATGAGGCGCAGTGCCTTCAAGTACGCTGCTGCTGACAAGAAATAAGGTCAGTTCACGCATACGCCACAGTACTTACTTTGAGTGGGAAGAGAATTGGGAACCAGGAGAACATTCCTGGTGAGTGTGTGTCAGGCTTGATGCCTGCAACACAAACACACACACGACTATAGACATGACTGCACACATTTCCATCCCATCTCTCAGAACTTCCAATCTGTTAAGTCTCACAGAGCCAGCCTTTGCTCATACATTCTGGGACGCGGTATTGGCTTCAAGACCCGCCTATTTGAGAAAGTAGAGGTGTTTTGATTAACACGCAACTCGTTGATCAAATCTACACTTACAAACTAAATGGCAAGTTTGTTTGCATGTTTTACACACATGTTAAAGAAGTATTGTACAAAGTATTGTAAAAAGAACTCAATGCCTGAAGTTAATTACTGCACTATCGTCGGACCGGAATTACGCATTTAGACCTGTGAGTGAGAATGAAAATCTAGTACCCCACTTCCTGATAGGCCCTTTGTAAGAATGTCCGCACTGTGTGTCAGGCGCTTAGCTGAGGGTACAAATGTCCTTACTGAGCATGATGTCTTTGTAGAGTGTTGTCTCAAAGTAGCCAGCAAAGCCATGGAGCACCGAGTTGGAGTCCACAGAGAACCTCAGCGACTGGTAGCGGTTGTTGTTCATGTCTGAAAGAGGAAGATCATTTCAGACCATTCACTATGAAAGTCAAGGTTCATCGAATTACCCGGCCTTAGGGGGACGGGTGTTTCAGAGACGCGAGTCAATTAATCAATGGAGAACAAGGGGGAGGAGTTATTGCCTTCAAAATAATACATTTACTGCTTGAACACATTTATTCCTTGTCTACTCAAACTTTTCACTTTTCTAACCACCCCAATGGTGTATAGCTTTGCGACTGGGGGGGGGCTCCATGCTAACGAGATGCCAAAGCTACAGCCACATCCTGTTTGAGAGAGGCGCCTATTCTAGCCTCGTGAGACAATTCCTCTCACAAGCTCTTTGACATAGACGCGTGAAATATCGATCTTAAAATGTGTGACTCCCTGTCGTTCATCACTCATGTAGTGTGCAACAACAACTTCAAGACACTATTACAAAAGAGAGACAGTTGTGTGTGCTGCACAGCGATCGGACTACTGTGAAGGTTGGGTAGTGTGACCTCGGCATAACCCTAACTGCTCCCGGTGGTGGGATGGTGAACTGCATGGCTGACAGCACCAGTGTATGATTGCGCGTTTGCCGATTTATCGGTGCTGATCGGACATTTTACAATCTATCGTTATCGGCAGAACTGTGCTCCGTTAGTGACCGATAGCTGTGCAGACTACACCAGTCACATAGACTGCATCACCTTGCATTTGACACAAAGTCAAATGCAAGTGTGTACCTATGATAATTTATATTTAAATCAGCTAAAGCCATCTTTAAGACAGGTTTATTTGTGAATTATGAGGCATTTGTTGGTTATAATATGACATTATTAAGGCTTACACTGAAGAAGTCTGCTGCTCTACCGAAAAGATGCTGTTTTGCTAGTAGCAAGCATGGTTGATAGAATTTTGCTAGCCATTATATGCAAGTATATAGCACAACTAAGGTGCAATGGCCATATCTAAACAACTGTATAAGTAAGCCGCACAGACCCACGCCATGCGCAGTATGACAAGGTAGGACAGAATGTCAGAACACCCCATAAAAAGGCGGTCCACTCACCTGCGGTGGGGTGTATGAAGGTGAAGCAGGCCTTGGGCTCGGCCAGCTGGTGGAAGTTGTGCAGGCGGACGACGTAGGGTGTCTCGAAGTGGCACTCGGGGTCCTTGTCGCGCTCGCGACACCCCCGCACCTCGTTGTACAGCTTGGAAGAGGAGATGGGTGCCAGGAAGGACGTGTAGGAACATGGGATGCTCACGCCATCATCTGGTAGAGGGAGGGGAGTCAGAGATCAGTGTGTGTTGGGGGGAGTAAAGCTCATTTTGAGTCAACCATGGGACTCAAATAAGCATGAAAGGTATTGGAGCATAACCCGATTAATTTAATATAGCTTTGTCAAAAGTGCAGATGCACGAGTGTGTCGGAGGAGCCGGCCCCACCCGGGACGCAAACCCTGTTCTCCTACACAAAGTAGGGACGCTCTTCAAGACACGCTAAAACCCAATGGGCTCTAGTGAGCGCCGTTAAAAAGGTCCTTGAGGTGTTGGAAAGTTACTTACTAGATAGCGCTACTGGCTGGCCACAGTTACACAAGCTTAACACTCACCAGGAGCCTGTGGTACGCTATCTATACATACATTAGCTGTGGACAATTCAGACTAATGAGTGAGCGTTAACGCTCTATATAACTGGCTGGAATGAACCTTTGAGAAAGTGCTGCGCTCCATCCAGGCACTCCGGGGAAAGTTCGTTGTCGCCAAACGACCCGAGCAGCTCGCTGACGATGATGTCTGCCTTCTCAGGCGCCGTCCACTCCCGCATGTCACACGACACCACCGTCACCTGATCCCCCCACTCCTCAAAGCGCCAGTTCTCCAACCTGCGGGAAAAAGGGACGCTACGGTCAGTTCAGCACCAGTGGCATTAAGACACACATCGTTTCATTTAAAGTGGAAGGCCGCGTTCAGACGCAACTTCTTTTTTTAAATTTTTTATCAAAAGCGCTGGCCTGGGCATTTTTCATGTAGACTGAAAAGCAGCTGAAAAAGTTGTTATGGGAAAAGGAAGGGGGGCACACATTAACATTTGATGACACAGGAGTACTCTTGGAAATCAGTCAAGTCCAGGCTGAGTTTTAACAGGTGTGTGTATAACCATTGTCAGACTGTAAAATCCAGATTTTATAAAAAGAGGAATTTATCAGTAACACCGGCAGTATTTGTGTCTAAAGTGCGGCCTTATATAGTTTAAAGCTAAAAAAAGTTATGACATTTTAGGCTTCGGTTACATTTGAATCAATTTGCAACATAATTTCAGTGCAAGGTCACATCTTCCATGACAAACTTCAGTCCGACGCTCTACTCACGTGACTACAGCATTGGGGTTCTTCTCCACAGCGTAGACCTTCAGCTTCCTATCGGCCTGGCGGGCGGCACGCAGAGACGCATTGACCAGTGGACCCCTTCCTGCTCCCAGTACCATCAGCACCCTGTGGCAGGGAAATTACTCTTTATGCATCAGCCCTGCTGTACAGATCTAGCGCATTAACTAAATTAACTACACAATAAGCATAACTAGCTCCATATAAAATAGGAACAGTCTGTCATTCTGGACAAGGATTGTTGATATTCAAACTATGAAAACAAAAACACATCTCCCTTTGGCGCAATAGCGTATTCCCCGAGAAGCGCCGCCCGACACATTGGAAACACATTGCCAGGGGTAAGATATTGTTGTGTGGTGCTGCCTGCGCCACTGTGTGTTCCCATTAACAGAGCCAGGGTTGTGTAGAAACACCAGATTATCTTTTCAGAGTGCACACAGCACACACATGACTGACTACCTTTCAGGAAACATACCAGCACTACTAGCATAATTGGGCTACGCTGATTTGCTCTTTTGTACTATTTAGTTGTGTTTTTGTAACTAAACTAAAGTACCTTAGTACGGAATAATCTCGATACTTAAGGCGGGACAAATACATAGCTTTGGATGCCATTATTATTATTCTCCTTCAAAAGATGCACCTAAAAAGTTAAGTCACCCTGTTGAGTTGATTTTGTAACAGTACATAAGAAGCGTGTTCAGAGACAAAGAAGACATACTCACTGAACATTCGTGTCCTTCTGTTCTTCTGAAACCCTGTCTAGTAGACACTTGTACACAGCCTGTGGACAAAGTACAAATCAGTCCAAGACTCAAAAAAAAACATCAGAACAAAAACTGCTCCCTTCAATACCACAGAACAAGACCACCCTGATCTCGCGAGCTTCAGTTTGACTTTGCCGCAAAAAAATCGTTGTGTTTCAGGCCGTTAGACCTAGTGTGTTGCCAATCAGCTTCGTACTGTTAGCTACGGGCATGGTTTAGGTGTGACGTAGGCGTTATGAAACAACTTGAGTTGCAAACACTCAGTTTTATGAGAGTTTTTCTTCTGGTAGGGCATACTATTATCATATCAGTTAAAGTGTCAATTATAAACTGGTCAAATAAAAGGCCTATAATTTGTGTTTGCTAAACAGTTTAATCTGATGAGTGATCGTAACATTATACATACATTAAAAAAGTAAATTATTAACTTGTGACTCTGATGTGTACATCTTGAATTTCCTTACCTGTTGGTACTGTGAGTATTTGATGGGGTCTTTCTCAAAAACTTCATACGTCTGAGACTCCAAGTTGTCCATGAGGGGCTAAATAAATACAAGACAGGTCAGTCTTATTAGTTATTATTGGTCCTTTGTAATAAACAAATTAGTACACTCACATAAAGGTAGGGTCAGTTATTCTCGAGAATGCTTGCTAATTTGCTACGCTTGCTGAGACAAATCAAAACAATATCCCTCCACAGCACTGCCCCACGCATTGTAAAGCAAATTGGCTTTGTTGTTGTGAGCGGAGTTCGCCACTTTGTTTATGTTCCTGTTTACAGAGTCAGGGCTGTATAGAACACAGAACAACAAGATAGCAAAATGCGTGGAGATATTTGGTGAATTTGACAAGTCTGCTATCTTACAATTAGCTTGCAATAACTGACTAAACCTTTAATAAAACCTTTAGAAAACACACACACACACACACACACACACCTGGAGAGGGGATTGCAGGTAATCTTCATATCCTTTGGCAAAAAGCTCGTAGGCATTTGGAGTGGGGCGGTTCTGGTTGAGGTATTCCAAGTACTGCAAATATGAGCGAAAGTCCTTCTCACTATGGCGACTGGTGCCTGTGAAGATGAACTGTGCTTCAAGCTGGAGGAGACGACAGTTGAAGCAAATTGGGGAATACAAAGAAATAGATTTAGATTACATTAAAATGTCATCCTTTAAAAATGTTGCTAAACATTATGGATTACGGATTCATATGAATTACCTTGAAAAGCCGGAAGATGATTCTCTGATGCGCCTTTGAGAGGACAGGGAAGCCTTTCTTATTGGTTAAAAAGATGCTGGTGGGCAAAATGGCTGCTTTGATTGGCTCACCAAGCCACTTGTCAATCACAGTGTCTGATGGCATGTCCGCGCCGAATTCAATAGCTTGTGGAATACAAAAGAAAAATGCAAATATTAGTTTTTGTGCCTAAAGGGCTTCCACAGTTCCCAAATGCTTTGGCACTGCAGGGCCTCTCTCACCAAGACAAATCCGCTTGTTGTAATCACACAACGTCCTGAACGAATGCCACCTAAAATGAGAGAAGAAGAGTCCAAACATGATACAGAGCAATACTATTAAATGTACAGGAAACATTCTACCTGCACATGAGTTTTATAGACTGACCAGATCCACGTCTTCTCATCAACTCCTGTGTCATCTTGCGTACACTGTTTTGGCTCATTCTCTACCAGTTCTTCACACATGTCCTCTGAGGCTATCAGTGGCACGCTAACCCAGAACTGGTCAAAACACATGCAGCAACAACAATTCAGTATTGACTCGATTTTGAAAACCTGAGCTGCATAAAATGTTAACAACACAGAAATGTTTGTTGGCCATTTTACCAATTAATGCAAAAGTGTGCCGGAATTTTGTTTTAAAGCTCTTACATTTGAGGTGTGGTGTCCGATCTGGATGTGATTGAGAAGTATACGGGCTAGGTTGGCATTATGTGGGCCCTTCAAGGACATCATGAAAGCAGGCAGACCCAGATAGGCAGAGAAATTCAGCTCCTGCACCAGGGCCTGGAACATATGAGATGGATAAAATGAGACCAGCTATTGTAAGAACACAGAACTATTTCCTTTAATTACTTAAAACAAGAATAAAAGGATGCTATAAATGTCAAAAGCACAATGTCCATCTTACAGCCTCTGAATTCTTGCGTTCTGTCTCGATCCCTGAGTCTGCCTCGATCCATGGAGAAAGTTTTCCAACAATAAGAGTATTCCAATCTAAGGAACACAGATTAATAGTTAAGACGTTTATAAAGGCATTAAGTCCGCATCCACCCCTTTTGTATACCAGCCTCGTCTTTATCAACAGGTAACAATAACACACGGAACTATATGTCTAAACTTCTACAGTAGCCTACTATTGAGATGCATCGCTTTCAAGGACCACTGGTTAAAAACAGTTTCAGGACTGGCACCAACCTCTTCCACACAGCAGCAGGTCTGAACGGGTCTGTGCTCCAGGCCGAGCTTTCGCCGGGTCTAACTCAAATTCTCTCCTGAACCTCGGGTGGAACAGGGGCATGCAGAGGAAGTCAAACCTGAAAGAAAAGACAACAACGAGCAAATTGGTATTTTCACCAGTATTGATATTACACAGACGGTGCCAACTGGCGAATCTAAGTGGTCACAACTAACTAGCGAACAGAAATGTGAGGATACAATACAAACGCAAACATAAGCGCAAATAAATACCTCAAGCAGCATCATTGTGATTTTGCACGTGCAATCACCCAGCTAACCTAGCAAGCATCACGTGTATAAAAAAATACAATGCTAGATAATACTGTTTTGTTCTGAGCTCATCTATAGTCAAAAACAACGTGCATATTTAAGCGTAGTTCTTACCCAAGTTTACCGACCGCAGCTAAAGTACCGGCCACCTCCGGCACACAATTCAAATCTCTCCCGCAAGACACTCTGCTCACTGTACTGCCGGACGCCATGATTTTGCCGAGTGAATCAAGTTCGGGACAATCTCGTTTAGTGTGGTTGAAATAGACGCCATTTTGGTTTTTCGGAGACGTTATTTTCTATTGGTTATCCAGTTGCTGTAGAGCCGGAATGACTTCCCGTGTTGTCCAGTTGCATTCTGTCAATTATCACGATACTTGCACCTGTAGCCGCCGGGTTTTTCAGACACAGGCGCACACAGCCATAGCTCATAGAACATGAAGTGAATAAGACAAATATTATATTATAATGTAATAACTCTAACTCTAACGACTGTTGATTGCGTTCATCCGTTTAGGCATTTAGGATATAGGCTAAACATTAATATAAGCTTTTTCTACCGATCACGCTTAAAATACAAAGCCATCAATCGTCATCCATTGTCTAATGATAATTTTTCATTTCATATTCAAAATCGTTTTTTTTATCTTTTTTTTTTATTGTAGGCTATTTTTGTTTCATACAAATATCTTATTTAGCAGAACGAATGTTTAGAGTGGCTTCTCTTGCTATCACTTACCGGTACTATCACATATCGCTTAAATTCTCCTTTTTGTGTATGTGCGTGTGTGTGTGCGCGAGCGCGCTTCAGTGTGTGTGTGTGTGTGTGTGAGAGAGAGAGAGAGAGAGAGAGAGAGAGAGAGAGAGAGAGAGAGAGAGAGAGAGAGATCCTAATGCTATAAAAGGATTGCAATAGTTTGCATCATTCAGTAAGATTGCACGTTGAGACCATATGGCATTACCAGAAAAGACGTTATGGGATTAACACATTTTCCTAGGCTATGTGCTTTCTACATAGCCATAGCTGGAGAGTTATTTTTTGTCTATAACTTGGGGGGATAATTTGCATTGTGATCTGAGGAATTAATCACTGACACTATGATGGCATTAGAAGATATTTGCAGTTTCAAGGGCACACACATCTTCACACCTGCAGCACTGTATAGGCCTTTAGAAGATGCCGCCTCAAACCCCAACATGCCTGACCGACACAACCTTGGACGAAGCATGTCAATAGCATCTCAGTTAAATAGTGGGATCCCGTTACACTTTTCCATACCAACTATAGCCAGACCCCCACCCCTCGTCCCAACGACAAGGACGGTCAAAAGACCCTTCCCTCTATCCCACGGTACCACAACGCTTGGTTTCATCTTCAAAGGTGGTGTCATCGCAGCTGCAGACTCACGTGCCAGCGCTGGCGGGCTTGTTGCCTGCCCATCTGTCCAAAAGATTACACCTGTGCACTCCCACTTAGTAGTCACGTCCTCGGGCAGCGGCGCAGACTGCATGCTCTGGGAGCGAATCTTGGCACGGGAGATTCGTCTCTACCAGTTGCGCCACAAGCGTTGCCTGTCCATAAACGGCACGGCCAAGATGTTGTCGCTCATGCTGCATCCCTTCAAAGGCACGGACGTGTGCGTGGCCCTGACACTGTGTGGCTGGGACAAGGACAGCTCGGACTCCACTACTACTAGAAACACGTCTCCTACAGCAACATCTACAGAGGAAGGTGGCTCCAGCAGCGCAGCTGTCACAGACCAGGGAGTGTCATTGGCGGACAGCTGCACCTCCGCGCGGCGTTGCAGTGGTGGCCCCAAGCTGGTCTATGTGTGCAGTGACGGCATGCGGCTGCAGGGAGACATCTTCTCTGTGGGCTCAGGTTCCCCTTACGCCTACGCGGTGCTGGATGGAAGTGTAAAGTGGGAGCTGAGCAGAGACGAGGCCATCTCTCTGGCCCGGGAGGCCGTGTTCAGAGCCACACACAGGGACGCGTACTCGGGAAACAACGTTGACCTCTTCCACGTCACAGCCCAGGGATGGACACGGAGAGAAAGGGAGAACCTTAGAGAGGAATATTACAAGGAGAAGGAGAGGATAGCAGAATTAGTGCGGGAGAGAAAAAGAGGGATGTTACCAACATCTTCTTCTTAGAAGAAGACAGTAGGCTCTACGATCTTCGACCATCTATCTATCTATCTATATATGTATCTATCTATCTATCTTACCTCTGCCTATTAGACAGGCCCCTTCTCTGGTTGTTTTTAAATCTCTTTTAAAAACCCACCTATTCTCATTGGCCTTTCACAACAGACCTTGACATTTGTGATTTCATTGTTTGTTTTTTAATGTTTTACTTACTGTTTTATTTGGGCTCTGTGTTTGTTAATGTATTTTATGTTTTTATAGTATGAGCTGTCTATTTTATTTATTTATTTTACTGTACAGCACTTTGTGACCACTTCTGTTGTTTGAAAGTGCTTTATAGATAAATTTGAATATCTATCTATCTATCTATCTATCTATCTATCTATCTATCTATCTATCTATCTATTTTAAGTTTAATTTTAATGTTAATGTGTTGGATGATTCAAATAAAATAAAAACATTTAAACGTGTATGTATAAGGAGATTTAAAGTGTGTTTGACTTTCACTATGTTACAAAATATTATTAGCTTTTACTGTAATAAGTCAAAATCTAGTCCACCAGTACCATAGAGGGCGCTGTTCAATGTTACATAATGACTCGACGGATTTGAGTAAATGAGCGACGGAAGTTGCTCATATAATAAACAGTTTCAAAGATGGCGCTGGCTAATGTGTTACACAGTGATTGTGCGGATTTTTCATTTGGCAGTTTTAAACCTTTCGCCTTTGGAAATGGACCAACAGACCAAGATTTGTCGGCTGCAACTGGAGACAGTCATACCTTTGCAGTCAAAACATCATGTAGTCCCGCGAATGACGATGGGCCAGAGAAGAAAATAGAGTTTCTCCACGGCACCACCACCTTAGCATTCAAAGTAAGCAGACTTGAACAAACTAGTACATAATTATTTGTGGGTAACTGGCCGGCTTTTATATATGTTAACTCTACTTAAGCTTATATAGAGTTTGGTATTTACTAAGTTAAACTAAAGATATCTTTGAGATTGACATATTTGAATTACGACATAATACAGAAATAAGAGCCGTTCTTATCCAGTAGGCAACTTCTATGACTACACAAAGTGTATTCGGAATCGATCTGTTGATTTATTTTAGCTTCGATATACCCAAATTCTACAGTTACGCAAACCTAGTTAATATAGTTTATTTATTTATATATCTCCGTAAAGCTAATTTCCCCAGAAAACGACACACGTCAAATTTGAAGTCGTCATTGTGCATTAATATTGTATGTCTGACAAAATTCGCATCTTACTATTATTATGAAGTGTTCGGCTAGTTACTCAAGAATTGGAATACGTTACTATTTCATTACTCTTCAAAAAGTAATTAGATTACTCATTGCTGTGTATTAAAAGTAATTCGTTACATTAGTAGTTACATTACTTTCACAATCATTACCTTGCCTCGCTCCTAAGAATAAACGACAACCTGTGTAGCCAGCTCATTTTAGAATGTAATCCTCTTTGACTCCTATTGTTAGTTATTGTTCCAATAATCAGCCAAAGTGAAAACATTGCACCCTCCCAAACCAGGTGATTGGACATCGGTTCAATTAGCCTACCCTAAGTATAAAGGATCACAAATATCGTTTACGCAGCAATACTTGTATTAGTCATTATTAATCTTATATAATATTATTACAGTATTGGAAATAGTAATTAGTTACACTACTAGTTACTGCCCAACAATGATTATGAAGTAATAAAGATATTTCCGTATATTTACCGTATACACATTTCCCTTTTTGTTTTTCTGTTTTAGTTCCAGCATGGTGTCATCGTGGCTGTGGACTCCAGGGCAACGGCAGGCTCCTACATCGCCTCTCAGACGGTGAAGAAAGTTATCGAAATCAACCCGTACCTGCTGGGCACTATGGCCGGAGGAGCCGCAGACTGTAGCTTCTGGGAGCGCCTGTTGGCCCGTCAGTGTCGCATCTACGAGCTTCGCAACAAGGAGCGCATCTCTGTGGCGGCGGCCTCCAAGCTCCTGGCCAACATGGTGTACCAGTACAAAGGCATGGGTCTCAGTATGGGCACCATGGTTTGTGGCTGGGACAAGAGAGGACCAGGTATGGACCATGTATCTCAGATGTGGACTGGGCTGGCTCAGCCAAGTGTCACGTTTGTAATTATAGAATCCTGTATTATGTATAATAACACAGTAAAGGCAGGGTTAGGCATTCTCGAGAACGCTTGCTAACTTAAAACAATATTCCTCCGCAGCGTCGCCCCACACATTGAAACAAATTGTGAAGCAAAGCGTAGTACTACGGATTTGTTTATGTGAGCTGTGTTCGCCACTTTGTTTGTGTTCTTATTTACGGAGGGATGTGTAGAAGTACCAAAGTAATTGTTTAACGTGCACATAATAATAAAATAAGAGGATATATTTGTTAAATTTGAATAAAGGTGTATTAGTTTACAAGTAGCTTGCAATAGCAGACTATACCTTCATGTTTCTTTCTAGCCCAGTCTGACCGCTGACCTTAATATTTGTGCCATAAAGACCAGCATTCATTCCCAAGCTTTAACAACCAAAAAAAATGCTAATAACATGCAAAATACTTACATTTTGTGAAGATATGAAGGAATGTGTAGGTTATATAAAAATATGATTATTGTTAGAAGGGAATTGCAGTCATCGTATTGCGGTTTTCAAAGCATTCCTGATCACTAAAATTTTACTAGGTTTGTTTTCTTCCTTAGAAATATGTCAACGTTTTAAATCATTGTTTCTAACTAGCCTATAGTTGTCACTGTTGGTTTCAGTCAGTATCATTGGGCGTATCATGTTCACTTCACATTGTTTAACGTGTTAAACTATTGTACAAAAACTGCAAAAATCTCCAAAATGTTGATTTTGACTGCAGGGGAGCTTTTAAAAGCCAGTGCGTAGATCTCAGTATATTAATACAAAGTAATTTCCAAGTCCATACTACTCAATACTACTTCCTTAAAATGTGTAGTCAATCAGCTCTCTTGCATTAGTGTGTGTGTGTGGTCAGTGTGGCTGTACTGTAGTTGCGGGTGTCTCCCACTAGATGGCATTGCTGCAACACTCATCGGTCAGCCCCCTTTGTACTGTGAACGGTACAAAGGGCTTCTGAAGGCTGTGCAGCGAGAGGCCGTACATCACATGCGGTGTGCTTAAAGGGCCCGCCACAGTGACACGGTAATGGGAAATCGATAACGGCTGGGACTGCAGGCCAGCCAACGAGCGGCACAATGACGGACACGGGGCCTCGGCCCTGGACAACTGGGTTGCATACGTAATGTCCACACCCCCACTGTGATCGATGGCAGCTTCTGTAGCACAGAAGCAGAGAAGGGCCACGCTGAACAACGACAGTGCCTGGTGTGCCGGCCGATGCAAGTGACGTGTGTTAAATACTGGGCAAATCAATGGGGGAAATAATGATGCCAGTGTTGGCTCAGTAGGGGTTGAGGACCGCCTTGGACCACGCAACTCCCCGTGATTGAATGGAGAGAGAGGTAAATGTCATGTAAATGAAATCAATTGCGATTAAAAGTGGAGCTTATTAGCCAGCCACATTCATGTCAAAAGCACTTATTCCCCTGATGTAGTGGATAAAGTGGCACGGGAAATAAATCTCCAAAAGGATACAGGCTAATCCGGTAACTAATGGCATTGTTATTAGCAATTTTACAACAATCAGGGTGTATTTTTGCTCCTTGATCGACGGTAGAAGGTACATGGTTCCTGCAGCACAGTGCCCTCTGGTGGCCTGCTTTGAGGTGTGTTACTAGGGTTAGATGGGCTCGTATCTTCTATATGTATCGGTACGCTGGGCTCCTTAAAAGGAAATGCAGATGGCCAGCTTTTATACTCCCAGGCTGAATGAACACCCACCAACCAGCAGGCAGTTTTTCGTACATCTCTTGCTTTCTTTATTTTTCCTTCCTGACCGCTGTCCTTTCTCTACTCTGAAGCGACTGTGTTCTAGAGAGAATGGTAGACAGCGGATAGACGGCTGGGCCGTTTGACGACTGACTGGCGTCAAACGGGGACCCTCAATGACATCTGAAAGCTGTCAATCTGGCCTGGTGTTTTTATAGAGAGAGGGGGGGGGGGGGGACTCCCACCTGTCACTTGACTGATGGACTGGAAGGAGCCTCTCTCGGCCATTGCTACCGGAACCCTCTGCCACCCAGGCAGGCGCTTCTGATTTAATGGCAGGCGGGTGGGAGGTGGCAGAGGAGGACGAGGCTCATGAATTTTCCACTCCCCTTTGTGTTTGCCAAGAGTAAGAGTTCTCTGCGGTACCCACTTCCAACATCTCTCGGTGGTGCCGGTTCTTGTGGCACGTAGGCAGCCGTAGCTGGCCCTCCAAAGGCTCCAGGTGCGTTGTGGAATAGAATTATTTGCAATGTGCTATTTGGTTGCCGCCGCACCTCTATAGTCAGGCCGCCCAAAAGAGCCCTCAACCTCCTCCGACAGCCATGGCACTCGTCACGAGAGGCTGCCTTTTAGAACTTCCTCTCCCTGCCCATTATGTTTGTGCTTCTCTCTCTCTCTCTTTCTCTCTCTCACTCATATAAAGAGTCCCTTACAATTTTCAAGAGGAACAGGCAGACCTCGAAATGGCAAATTACCCCGTTGCGCAGGCAAGCACCGGGTGATTATCATGGCGAGTTCACAACAGGTTGGCTAAGGTGGTTTTAGCAGCCCAGAAGCCTTTATGAGTGCCTAACGGACCTTTTTTTTTTATTGTAACTATACTAGAACTAACTGTATTTGCACAAGTGCCTCTACAACACAAGTACAGTCATTAGTTGTTTTGGGGAACTGTGAATTATACTTTTAAAGTGGGTGATAACATTTTTAAAAAAAGTTGGACATCGGGTATTTTTCCTCATATTCACGTGTTTTCGCCTTGTGACGTTGTTGGAAAAACATGCCTTCTCGCCCATCTGTGGGTCATCTGTGGGTCATCTGTGGGCGAAGCAACAGCCTGGCGGTAGTGACTCGCATCGCGTCACTCCGCTGTCGGGCCTGGTGCGGAACAAATGTCTTTTAACTCTTCAAACTATGGCAACTGGCTCTCACACACCTAGTGGTCATTCCCCTGGATTACAAGCCTGGGGGGAGGGGGGTCTTTTGTGTGTGTGAATACAAAGGACACTAACATGATGTACAACATTGCTACTACAATAATTAAGTGTTTATATATTTTTTTTTACAATCACACACTAGTCTACCATTGTAGCTCATTCCTATGAAAAAATCTGAATTTCTTACCTCAAACGCGTGCTTTGGAGTAATTTGAAGAGTTCTCTGTGCTTGTCAGACCCAGGGAGGGGAGGGGGGGGGGGGGTCACCTGCGCCAGTTCAGGTTTCGGGTCGATATTTAATTTTTGGTGTCTGCTCTGGGATCAATAAGGGCCCAGGGCCAGACGGTACTGTGGCCCCCGTGCCTTGTCAGCAGGTTCTGGGGCCGGCCTCCTTTTCCATGGATGGGATGCAGCTGTTCATATCTACCAGTGTCGTGTTAGTGGTGTTTTTTGTTTTTTTGTGTGTGTGTTGAGAGGATGCAGCTGTTCATGTTTTCTCTCTGGAGGACACTGTGTGTGCGTTCGTCTGAGAGAGAGAGAGATGTAGCAAACAAGCAAGAGCTAAAGTACACTTTCCCTGACAAACCTCACACCTGAGTCAGGAGGAACAGAACCGCACAGAACCTTCCCTCAGCATCGTTCGTCTACTAAAAACCTCCGCACACAGGTTCCCCATCACTAGCCAGTTCTGACCCCCCCTCTCCCCCCCCCCTCTACCCCCTGCCCCCGCAGGCCTGTACTACGTGGACTCGGAGGGCAACCGGGTGTGCGGCGACTTGTTCGCGGTGGGCTCGGGCTCCATGTACGCGTACGGCGTGATTGACAGCGGCCTGCGCCAGGACCTGAGCGTGGAGGAAGCGTGCGAGCTGGGCCGCCGCGCCATCTACCAGGCCACGTACCGCGACGCATACAGCGGCGGGCAGGTCAACCTCTACCACGTGCACAGCGAGGGCTGGACCCGCGTCTCCCAGGACGACGTGCTCGCGCTGCACCACAAGTACAAGGAGAGCCCCTAGGCAGGCTATAGAGAGGGGGGGGGGGGGTCCAGATGGGTACAGGAGGCTGTCATTACCTGCTTGTCATGTTGCTAGTTCAGTGGTTCTCTGGTCTCCTAAAACCAGGCCCCCCATTTGTATTGAATAGCATAAGAATATACAGTTTGTAACAGCATTTATTAGTGTGTGTGTGAACGTGCTAATCAATGCCTCCTAATGGCATCTTGCAGCTATTAGTGGGGGGTGAGGACCACTGTGCCAGTTTAAAATGTTCTGTTGTACATGTGACATTAGCAGCATGCTGCACCATAGAGAGGAGGGATGTCACAGAAACATGTTCGTGTGGGTGGGCGGGTTGGCGTGGCAGCGGGGAGTCCAGCAGTACAGTGGGGAAGTAGAGGTTGCATGTCCAAGATTAAGTTCTCTTGAATTCATAACCTGGAAAACACACATTTCCATTACAATAAAACTTGTAAATGTTCTTTTCCCACAAGGAATGTGTTTGTGGAGTGATTTTGTCCATATTGTGATATTTTTTCTGGCAGTATAGACCACCCCCATCCCCCAAGTCCATGTTTATTGTAAGACATATCGGCGTTCTGATTTCCTTATCCTTCTTTTATGTAATTATTTTTGCCAGACTATTTGTTTACATTTCTGTCATCTGTTCCCCCAGCTGTTGGGATGCGCCAATGCACTTACAAGCCTCCCATTTGACTCATCTATATGTTCAGGGTTTATTAGTCGGGAGTCGCAATGTCTAAATAGCACTATTTAATTGCGCAGTGCCAGCATCAGTAATTGTGCCTCAGGAATTGGTACAGCTTTTTCCTCCCCTCATTGATGATGTTCCCTTTTCCCCAACTGGCGTTGCACAATTGCGTCTGTTAATTGCAACGGGGAATGTTTTTTTTTTTTTAAATTGTGTGGCTGTGTCGCTACAAAATGGCTGATGTGCACCGCCCTGCTACGGTGTTTTACAATGTAACGACATGCACGGTCTGATGCTGAGTGCCCCTCCACCGGCTTTTATGTTTGGAAATAAACACCAATAAAGGAGATTCGTAGACGTATAAAGGCTCTGCACTTTGAATCTATGGTTAAAAACTAGTTTCACAGGTGACTAGAGAGCAGATGGAATAGAAATGGGATTTTGATCAATGGAAATGAGCCAGCCCCTCCTGCGCTGCAGCTGGAGGTACTAGGCTAAATAAAGGATTAGGGTGGAACTCTCGCCGTTGGAGGCACATGCAATCAAAGGTGGTGCTGCTTGGTGCGGTCGCAAAAATTGGATCGAAAAGAACGTCCAAAGGAGGAAAGTTTTTAAAGTGAGTGAAAGCATTGCAAGGTCATATAATTCCCCATCAGAAATTGAAGACAACGGCTGGGTTGATTAATGCAATTGAAACAACAGCCTTAGCCTTAGTAGTAAATCTAATCATGGATTTAAAACGCTTTAGTCTCTGGCAACCTATACATTTAAACTATAATGGGTGGCTTAGATACACTGGGTTTATTAATTTAAATTATATAGTGCTTGGTGCTGTTGTGAGTTGCATAAGAAGATGTGTTTATAGGCTTTAGCAGAATGGGTTGCAACTGAATGATACTACCACAAATTTATGCTACCACTCGGTTCCAGTTTGCAGTCAAAACGGTTGTTTTTAATTTCCCCCTGGATGGAATTTCAGTCCTCTGTCAACTTCACCTGTCAATTGGGCCAGCCATACACAAGAAAGCTGATTTAAATTATTTATTTTTAATGCACAGATATTTTTTTCCCCACTAGAAACATAGGCTCTGTGTAGTTAAAGTCTATGGTGTGTTTGGGAAGAGTTAATTTGGCTAAACTTTGCAATGATTTACCATATTTACAAACTATTCTTTACAGATATTTAATGTGAAATGTAAAGTTTTTCTATTTATGTTTTGGTTATTTGAACTAAAACAAATTCTAATTCCTTTGCCAGAAATGGCCTACAAAACAGCTCAGAACTATTAAATGGAGGGATAAAATTGGGCTGGAGCTGGGCTCTGGTACATAAGCGCTGTGCTCCGGCTGAACTCCCAAGACTTTCAATAGGCAAACCTTTAAAAATGATGATGCGCAAATAGCATACAATCTCCCGAGGATTTAAGTGATTTTGAACATGGTGTGAGTTCAGAAACTGCTGATCTACTGGGATTTTCACGCACAACTATCAGGGTTTACAAAGAATGGACCAAAATAAAATATCCAGTGAGCAACAGTTGTGTGGATGAACATGCCGTGTATCATGTCAGAGGAGATTGGGCAGAGATGATAGAAAGGCAACAGTAACTCAAATAGCCACTCGTTACAACCAAGGTATGCAGAATACCTTGGTTGTCCAACCTTAAAGACAATGGGCTACTGCAGCAGAATACCACACCGGGTGCCAGAAAACTGAGGTTACAATTCACTGATGCTCACCAAAATTGGACAATAGAATATTGGGAAAACGATGCATGCTCTGATGAGTCTCGATTTCAGCTGTGGCATTCAGAATTTGGCACAAACAACACGAAAGCATGGATCCATCCTGCCATATATCAACGGTTCAGGCTGGGGCTGGTGGTGTAATGGAGTGGTGGATATTTTCTTGGATCACTTTAGGCCCCTTAGTACAAATTGAGCATGGTTTAAACGTCACAGCCTATATTGAGGATTGTTTTTGTGGCCATCAGATAGCTATGCAGTGAAGTTAATCCTCACTCTCCGACTCCACCCCATAGGACGCTCGGGCGATGCAGGCTAGGGCCCATCCTGCCTTGTAGAGCGGCCTCCCTCTGCGTGGGAGATTGGGGTTCGATCCCCCGCGGGGGAATCTCTGTCACTTAAAGCTAAACATCTTCTGATGGCTACTTCCAGCAGGATAATGCACCCATTTCACAAAGCTCAAATCCATTTTAAGATGGTTTCTTGAACATGACAATGAGTTCACTGTTCTCTAATGGCCTCCACAGTCACCAGATCTTAATCCAACAGAACACCTTTGGGATGTGTTGGAACAGGAGATTGGCATCATAGATGTGTAGCTTACACATCTGCAGCAAATGCGTGGTGCTATCTTGTCAATATGGATCAACATCTCTGAGGAATGTTTCCAACGCCTTGTTGAAAGTATGCCACGAACAATTAAGGTAGTTATGAAGGCAAAAGGGGATCCAACCCGATACTAGCAAGGTGTACCTAATAAAGTGGGCATTGAGTGTCATTTGCTACTGTTCTGATCAAGTTTTATATTTATTTTACTAGTACTACTTCCCAATCCCACATCTCATAAGTAATTCTGTATATGCAGCGAATACATTTTGTTTGTATGCCACTTTAGGCTCTTTAGGCTTTAGGCTCCCTGCACAATGCTAGCATACAACTCTGTGAATGCAACTTAAGGGCTGGGTGAAAGTGTGCATGATCTTCGTCCTGTCACGCGTTTTCAGTTTGAATGCAAGGCAAGCTGAATGCTTTACAATGCTAATTCTGCGTTATGCATATTTTTACATCGCAAATGGAACTGCTCTGCCTAAAACTGCATTTTAAAGTACAAATCACAGTGAATTCTGACTTTACACTGGTTCCCATCCTATGAATCACAGCCTGGTCCTGTGCTCATATACAAGCTTAATACCGTTAATGCTTTCCACAAATTATGAAATGAAATCAATCAATATTTCCAAATTAAATTTCTCTCACCACTGCGATGCAGTGTGCAAAACGATATGTGAAACAAAATGCCAACTGTATGTATTGATGCTATGCATCTGTGACAATTGTCCTGTCAAAATCTCTATATTTAGCTTGTCAGTAATATCCATGTGTATAGCCTATCCGTTAGTGCCACCCTTTGTTTATTGTTTTGTTTGCTTGGCAGTACCAGGAGGACATCAGTGGCTTGACAACCATCCAATCGGGGAAGGGGGGGGGGGCTTGCTGTCCGAATCTCTCGGTATGAGTCAGAGCAGATCCAGACTCCCACAGTTCAAATAAATGGGTGTGATTCATAGGGACTTTATTTAGCTCACACACTATGCCTTTAAGTTCCTTCCAATAGTGTTATGTCTTTTTTTCCCTGTGCAGGTGAAACTGTGCAAGTGAAATAGTGGCGTGCGTCCCTCTTTGAGTGTGAATGTAGAGGATGCCCAGATTACCTCTGGTTCTCCACAACGCTCTGACTGCTGAAACCCCTCCTGCACTTTTCATTCATTGTGACCATGGCGCTGGATCAGCACAGCTCAGGCAGGGGTGCTGACAATTTAGCCGCCCGACTACCTATGGCATGCAGATTGGAGGTTGTGAGCAGGTATCGTCACAATAGCCACTGTTATCAGTGCTAGCCTTTGGGAATATTTCCACAAAGCTTTGCACCCAGGGTAGTAGGTCGACACATGGGGAGGTGTACCAAAATGAAAGAAAATAGCATGTTTTCTTTGTGTTTTTTTTTTGCCTAAATGAGACAGAGTGCTATGAAAAAGACCAGCTGGCTGTATTGGATGGTGCCAGCACGATGATTTTCACACTGACAGAAAATAACCCCTTTGCCCACGTTACACCATCTGTCAGGTAGTCAGTGATTTCACTCCCAGACATCAGATCGGATCATAGCACCATAGTCCAAAGAGTCTGACAACCTTTTAAGGTGTACGCACATCTCCCGCGGGATGCGTGTAACTCTGCACGTTTGGAAGCAGACCTATAGTGATTGGAGCTTCAAAGAGACAACCACAGTGTGCATGTTGATGAACACGCATTCTGAAAGCTATTATTTATCCTCGCTGATACTTTTACGGCACAGACAAACGATAAGTCTATCTGGCTAGTAATGACTCCCTTGCTTGCTGCCTGTGCTCTTGTCCATCCCAAAAATCAACCTCTCTCTCTCTCTCTCTCTCTCTCTCTCTCTGGATTCTTTAAATGCGCGCCAGATCGTCTGACAAACAACAAAGCTGGCATGAAGATAATTGCGCTCGTGCTCCCCTGCGTGGATGGGGGGGGGGGGGGGGGGGGGGGGGGGGGGGGGGGGGGGGGGGGGGGGGGGGGGGGGGGGGGG
>JAODLL010000009.1:835005-846418 GCA_026546735.1 Forbesichthys agassizii
CCCCCCCCCCCCCCCCCCCCCCCCCCCCCCCCCCCCCCCCCCCCCCCCCCCCCCCCCCCCCCCCCCCCCCCCATAGAGAGGTGCGTTTTTGTTACATTTCAAACCCCCAAATGGTGATTTAAAAAGAAAAAAAAACAACACACACACAAATTGCTATTTGTGCTTGTGTGAGCACAAATGGTAATTGCAAGTCGAAAAGTAATTTTAATTAGGTCTGGGCTGTAAAAAATGGATGCCATCCTTTCATTAAACAACTCAAGCACTATTGCAGACATTACATGAAAATGTAATTCCACAAAATGTTGAGAAAATCGTTCGTAATTGAATGAGAAGAAAAAAAAATCTAATTACCATAACATTGTTTTACTGTTATTCTATTTCCTTACCACAAATCTAAGACTATAGCAGGTACTTGTGAAAAGGTAATCCTTCAACTCCTTGACTACTGTCCCAGCTGGTACTGCAGGAGAGCCCGGCCTGATAGGAGCACACCATCTTACCTCTCTGAAGGTGGCTCCTGGAGACTTTGAGATTTTGTAGAGGGCATAGACGGGTATGCAGATCACCGAGGACAGGGCCATGCCAAAGCCTATCGCTAGGGACCAGCCGGGGTAAATGTAGTCATTGTAGGTGATGGGCTTGTACTGGATTACTGTGAAGATCAGGATGAACTAGATGGAACAGAGTGCAAGCATAGAGAACAGAGACAACGTTAAAGGCTACTGTACTAGCATGAACATTGATACAGTGAAATGCTAACGGGCACATACAAATGAGAAGTTGCGTGCTTGATAGCAGCTATTGAACTGGCTACTCGGATTTTGTCAAAAATTTAAGAAACAAGATGATAAGTCTCATTTGCTGAAACGGAGTAGGAATAGTTATATTGCTTTAAAATATCTTCTTAAACAGCCAGGCAATAATAAAAGGTGACAACTAGGAACATGATTTTGAATGTGAAAATGTGAAGGCTATTTTATTGGCTTGGTTAACGTCAAACCCCCATACACCAAGCTTCTCTTTAAAGAGATGCCTAATGCGCCTGAGTGTGTCCAGCGGCAGTGAATACTGGTGACAATTTTAACAGAAGTCCTTGAGGGCAGGGATTTAGCTTGAGTAGTCAATCAAAAGTAAAACAAAGAGACTAATATGTGACCCATAATCCATGATGAATTTCTTGGTTAGCCCAAAAGCTTAACGGGAAAAATGGGCATTTTAGAGCTAGAAAGATTTGTCTTAAGAGTTTTACATTAGGAACAAAGCAACTGTACTGGGCAGCTTATTGCTGATTGTAAGAATGTAGGTCAGGACAGTGTGTCAGCAAAAGAGGCAGTAAAAACCCTTACCCAGAGAAAGATTTACATTGGTTCACAGAATAAAGGGAATTAAACTCCAGTGAGTTTAACCTGGACCTAATTTATTTAATCTTTTTCAAGCTTAGCGATGGTTTACAATGGAATCAATAGAAAGGCGAGATAAAAATATTGGTATTTTGTTTCTGAAGAACAAGAACTTTCACAAAATGTTACAAGCGATTCCAAATACTGTTACTGTATCTGCCGAAATCTCTATGAACATACAAGGTCCTGGAAAAGCAGGTGTTTTTTGTGTCTCCATCTCTCGCTCTCAGAAACTCACGCACACATACACGCGCACACACACACACACACACACTTACAGAGATAATGAAAGGCGAGATGAATCTCCAGCAGACTTTGAAGAAGAGGGGGGGAGGGAATCCGAGCATCATCTCCACGTCCTTGAAGTAGTTCTTGTGGCCTGCGTGCACACAAAACACCTGTCACTCTTCCTGCACTGCTTTGAACACACTCCACACGTGCCAATATGCTTTTGTGGAAGTGATAATGTCATTTCATTACTTTGAAATCTTGTTTTAAATGACATACATTAAGATATATTAGACAAATGTATTATTATTTCTAATGTGTTTTCATTATCATTGAGACATTTAATAAATACATTTAAACAAAATAATATAATGTAAACATCTTCTGTACTGTTTTGTCTATAAGGTTATAGTGTAAAATATTTTGATGGTGTTATGTTTTGCAATTCACTGTTGTCTTTTTAATAAAATACCAACACACATGAACATTTTCCTAACAAAACTAGTAATGAGGACAATCGTACCAATGCACGTTTCTCTCCTTGTCACTAAAACAAGGGAAGGATACTCTAAGTGGGGTTAGCAAGTTATTTCCCAGCTGAAAGCTGATAGGTTCGACCCCGGACATGGCCCTACCGGAAAGTACCCTACCCTTGAGCAAGTTGTTTAACCTACCTAAACATTTTAAGTAGTAACTGACCTTTAAGTATTAAATGCCCTTAAATATAAATACATGTCAACGGTGTAGCAGTGTTGAAGCTGCAGTCCAGTATATTCTAGGGTTAGGGTTAGACAGTTCTGTCCAATGACCTGTGTTGTGTTTTCGTCTATAAGATCTTGAGTTTTGCCTTGTTGTCGTCGGTTCATTGTCAGATTATCTGCGTTTGCCTTTTGTCATTTCCATTGCGTGTTGCCTGTTGTTTCTTTTGATGATTACTAAAACCTTTTGAAACCTGCCCTGCTGTGGTGCGTTCCGGTCCTCCGTGCCTTCACCTGACACCAGCGATGATTCGCGATTTGCAGCGGGGAAGAATTCAAAGAGAGCGGGCTTCACATTGACGTACCGTAAACATACATGACGCAGATGCACATGATGCAAGAGATGATCACCAGGGAGAAGCTAGCAGCGTAGTTGTCCATCAGCAACAGCCAATAGATTCCTGCCTGAACAACAGAATACAGCGAGAGGTTCCAGTCTTATGACCACCTTTATTCCTAAACCGCTTGACATATTCCCTTTATTTACATATATATACACAAATATATACAAAATCCATCCGATACTGTATGTGTGTGTGTGTGTGTGTGTGTGTTCAAGGTTTAGGTCCTGTTTGCTGGGGTCTACCTGTGTGGTAAGGGGTACCCCTAGTAAGAAACCGGTCACAGCCACACCGAGGGTCACTACGATCTTGTTCCTTATGATCCAGTCTGTGCCGATCTCGTCCACAACGGCCGTCACCAGCGTCTCCAGCAGGCAGAACTACAGGTACAGCACACAAAGAGGGCCAAAATGGAATGAAGGGTTATCTGGACTACAACAAGCTAACGTCACAAGCTAGGAACAAGGACTTAGTGGTGGATTCCATTCAGTTTGACGTCATTAGTTCTAAGTAGTACTAAATACACACTCCAATGCATCTGTTTGGACAAACGCAACACATCATGCGGTGAAGATGTGATGGTTTAGTTTATTTGCCAAGCAAAGACATCTTGCTAGCTACAGGCTGTCCATCAACTATGTTTGGATTACTGCTAGATGTGTTCTCAAGTTATGAGTGCAGTCTAACTGGATCACGAGTGTTGCTACACTACATATGTATTACAATGGGTGTAATTTATGTTCAGTTCAGTGTGTGTGTGTGTGTGGGTGTGCGTGTGTTAGCATATGTGTGTTTGTGTGTGTATATGTGTGTGTGTGCACGCATGTGTATGTATCTGTACATATGTGTGTGTGTGTGGGTGCGCGCCTGTGTGTGTATATATGTTTGTGTGTGTGTGAGCACGCGTGTGTGTGTGTGTGTGTGTGTGTGTGTGTGTGTGTGTGTGTGTGTGTGTATATGTGTGTGTGTGTGGGTGCGCGCGTGTGTATATGTGTATATACAGCATGTGTGTGTGTGTGCGTGCGCGTCCATCACCTGCGTCCCCAGCCCCAGGAGGATGAGCATGAAGAAGAAGAGCAGGGACCACAGCGGCGATATGGGGAGCAGCGTGAGGGCTTCTGGGTAGGCCACGAAGGCCAGGCCGGGGCCGTGGTCGGCCACCTCGGACACGGGCACGTTCAGGTGGAAGGCCATGAAGCCCAGGATGGAGAAGATGACGAAGCCGGCGTACACGCTGGTCGCACAGTTGGTGATGCTGATGATGATGCTGTCCCTGTGCACACACACCACAGAGCCCGTTGAGAAAGGAGCCTATTTTAACAGCTTTCATTTGAAACTGCGTTGTACAAGTAAAACTCAGTTGGTTGCACACTTGGTGCACATCTGTGGTCCAGCCACTTGGGGGCACTGTGTGAGGGCATAGGGCAACTGCACAGGGAATGGACAAATTAGTCTGCGGCAGCTTCTGTACGGACAGTCAGTGCCACCTGAAGCTTCTGGCAAAGAGAACAGACGACATAAGCTCACCCTCACAATTTGTGCGTCCATCCTCTCTCTCTCTCCTTCTCTCTCTCTCTCTCTCTCTCTCTCTCTGCACCCTGTGCCCTTATCTCCTCTGCTGCCCTTCTCCCTGAGCTCCAACTTAACAGGACTCTAAATGAAGCTGTGAAGAACAAAACGCATATCTCCGCGGCACCTGCCTGTCCCCTCCTTATCGCTCCTCTTTTCTTCCAGCTGGCCCCATTTAGCCCCTGCTGGATTCACACAGAGTGAAACCTCCCCACCCTCCCTGTTCTGCTCCCCCTCCTCTCTCCCACCCTCATTTTCTCCCCGACAGCTGCCTCTACCTATCTGCTCCTCTGCTGCTTTTCTACTTTTCTTTTTCCTCGTGTCTCCAATTCCCAGCCTCTCTCCTTCAACCTCTCTCTGCCAAGCAACTAAAACACTGGAAAATACAAGCTGAAGGCTTCACAGAACTTCCACTACCTTGCTGTCTTTCTCACGTTCAGATGTATTCAGCCATAATAGGATAGCTTGGCAGCCTTGAGACGTAACTGCGCTCTGTATTTCAGCAGACCAAAGTTAACCCTCCAAGTAAAATGTGCACATTTAAGTGTGCAAACATTTGACACACCCTAGGCATATACCTTTATCATTGCCGCTGGTTTCCATAGGACTTGTAACGACCGATGACAATGCTGACAGCACACAAAGCTAAACTAGCTAAAACGCTACAAGCTACGTCACTACGCCGTGTCCGAGCTGGACCGCGTACTGCATCACAACGCCAAGTTGTCCTAACGCAACCAATCGCACGGCGCAGCGAAATAGAGCTAGGATCATAATAGCTGTGTACGGGAGAAACCAGCGTTACAAACAGGAATTAGTTTGGAGTGCTGACCTGAAACAGTTGTTGTGGAACTTGCTATAGGACGCCATGGTGATGAGACCGCCCCAGGCGCAGCCCAAAGAGTAGAAGATTTGGGACGCAGCATCCCCCCAAACCTACACAATGCACGAATATCACAACTAGCAGCAGGGAATCCAGCACTGTAGTGTAATACATGTTTGTATAACACGTGCAAGTTTGTGATTACATGTCAGGGTGTTCTGTATGAGTTTGGCCGTACCTTGGCGTCAAGGACCTTCTCCCACTGAGGAGTCAGGTAGTACTTGATGCCGTTCATGGCTCCCTCGAGAGTGATGCCTCTGATGAACAGGATGGTCAGAACTACGTACGGGAACGTGGCTGTGAAGTACACCACCTGTGCAGGCACACATGCACGTACACGCGTGTCATTATGTTTTCTATTTAATGTATCAGGAACCCACACCACAGTAGATGTAACTGATGAGAGAACATAGTACGCACACACACGCGCGCACAACTTGTGTCTAACCGCTCAGTGAACTACAGCTTTCGTCTCACACAACACACGTCACCATAGCAATGCTTTCTTCGGCTTGAGGATTGTGGGGCGAAAACGTCATGACACTTACGCAACACGGGGTTTGTAGTCTCACTAATTACGTATTTTCTTATACAAACTGAGACTTTCTTGACTCGAATAATTAATAATAATTGTCTTTTAAATAGTCAAACATCATATATGTGCTTTGTGTCACAAAGCAAACAGCATCTAAAAATAACTACATTCTCGCCGTTGACTACCATACCAATGGTTTTCAAACTTAGGTCCCATAATGTGGAAGTGACTATAGCATGCACTATAGCTAACACCTGTGACAGCATAAACCTAGACAGAATTAACACTGGTACCTCAGTTAAGGGATCATCCTTCGACAAGGCTTCTATAAATTAAGTTTAACATGTGTGCAACTATGAGCTTCTATATTTGAGTAGGTGGTGCGCGTGCGTGTGTGAGAGAGTGACCTTGCCAGAAGACTTGACCCCCTTGATCAGACAGAGGAAGACGACCACCCAGGAAACAGCCAGGCAACCCAGAATAGGCAGACGCACCTCCCCGAAATTACCAATGCCATCTGAGATGTCCAGCACATAGTGTCTGGGGAGAGAGATGTGGCAACACCGAAGGTGAAAAGATCAGTTGGGGTTCTGTTCCCAGGAATGCATCTGAAAACCGATACCGTCAAGCCACTATGCCTGGGTGCAAATGCATGTGTTTGTTTTCAGGTCTAGGAGACAAGCCAAAAACATAAAGCGGCAGCCATTTGTGTTGCGCGTAAACATCGAAGAATGGAAGACGGTTAACATTTGAGAATCTTAATGACAGAAAAGATGTATAGGTCTTTAGTGTCTCTGAGCTGAAGAAGGCCATCTTTTAAGCATACACACAACGGGCTACTTCAGCAGACTGAGCAAAGCACAACACGTCAGTCTTACGGAGCTGTGAGACTAACCGTGACCTGTTAACACAAACAACGCATAAACTCATCATTTCTGGCACAATGCTCTATTTGAGTCGACTTGTAAGGCAATATGTGTGACCACTACGATAGTCTTTATTCATCATCTCACAGTTTAGTCTAAATTTAAAAGGTTACTACAGTATACAACTATACCTGACATTCTGACATAGCAACAAAAATGATAAGCTTTTAATTTATCTTATTTCTTTCTTTCATAACCATTTTTATTAATGCATGTCATTTCAGTATCATGTTATGTATCCTCATTGTATTCCTTTATGCACCTGTTTTAATATTTATCTTATTTTTTTTTTAATCTGATTCCTTTAACCATTTTTATTCATGTTGTTTTACTGTATTTGTTTATGGGAAGCACATCCCTGCATGTATTCCCTCTCTGTAAATCACTTTGAACTGCATTTCTGTATGAAAGGTGCTATATAAATAAAGATGATTATTATTATTATTATAACAAACCACAGTGGGCTGTAGCATGTAGTTTGCATGCCAAACAAACTTCATTGCGTAACAAGTTATATTGGCAAAGATTACCAATACGCATACCTCACTTGTATAATCCACTCATATTCCTTGACTACAGGCGGTGAGATACCTTATTTGCTTTGAAACCTCTCTCTACTGTGACAAAACCTGCACTCAACATCTGGGTGCAATAGTTTGAGCATGTGGACCTGATCTTGGTGGCTCGTATTACCCCAACATCATGTAGATCAACGATCACTTATTAGGTAAGTGGAACAAACGAGGGCTATCATAGGCCTGGCTTTGTTTGAGGTTGTGAAACAGTATAAGAATGTTAAGCGTGGTGGTCGGGCCAATTGGAGCCAATCACCAAACTCAAATCACAACAGTGTCATTTTAAAATGTGGGTTTGGGAGTTGCATACAGCATGCGTATACATACTTCCAGTATTCCTCGCTGGGGCTGGTCCTCTTGGTGCGATTGACCACCTGTGAGACCCCCTCCATCAGGCTACTGGTGACGTTGGCCAGGCTGGCGTTGAGCGACTGGCTGCTGCTCAGCACGCCGCTGCAGGCGGCCGTGTTCCAGGTGTTGTTGCAGTACGTCCAGGGCAGCAAGTTGGTCATGGAGGTGAAGAAGTAGTAGAAGGCGATGCAGATGACCACGTTGTAGTAGATGCCGATGTAGGTGGACACCACCATCATGCCGTAGCCCACGCCTGCAGGTATAGAGGGGACGGGGAGAGGTACGGGAAAAGCAAAGTCGTTTTACTTGACTCGGCAGCCATCTTGGTAAGGTCAAAGTCCTTATCTTATAGTCATGGCTGGCCACTCGGCTTAGCAGCCATCTTAGCAAGGTCAAAGTGCTTGTGTTATGTGTAACCAACAATCACAAACTGCAACCAAGAAACACAGTTCTGGGTGTGTCACCTCCTGCACTGCCCACATTTCGCATGACAATACTTGACTTTTGCATCGCATTTTTCATTTGCGTATGTGTGACTGCACCTGTGGGCATTTCTGTCCACTCGGCAGCCATCTTGGCAAGGTCAAAGTCATTTTATGCAGTTATTAGGAAGACCCTATTGATATGAATGTGGTGAGAGCAATAAGAATGCAATAGTCACTGACAAGCTATTGTTTAAAAAGCCTTCTTTTCTTCTACAGAGTTACATTCGAAATGCTTGTGGTCTTGTCTCTTCTATAATGTCTCTGGGGAAACAGAATGACTTCAGACCTCTGCGTTCTACTTTTGGGAAAGGGATGTACCCCACTTTATGGAGACTAAAACACCCCAGCGCTCCATGCAAGTCAATGGGGAGGTCCACGGATTTCACCATAACATTGCCCATTATTTCTGCTGGTGGTTGGGGGGAGTTAATGCGTATTTGGAGTATATTACATTAATTCCAAAGTACCTGCGGTCAATGTGAGGCCACAACGGTATCTCTGCAGCGGGGACAATTGACTTTGTTTCAGGCTGTGCGTGGTAGATTTATCTTCGTTAATACAGTCCAATATCTTTGCAAGGTTGTAAACGGTGCACCTGATCCAGGCATGAGAATATTTTGTCTTCATTACACACACAGTATGTGTATTACATAATTGCATATACTGAAGCATGCAGTGCATCCAAAGACCATGCTGGAAAGCACACACTTGCAAGGGCTTTAAATATTTAAGTAACTGCTAACTAAGGGATTAGAGCGCTTACTGACTAGAATGTGGTCGCACACTCGTTCACTGAAGGCCAGGCTTGTCTCCTCCTAACACATTTGTTTCACAGAGACTTCTGAAGGTGGGATTATGATGCAATCTGTGCTGAAAGCTGACACGATGAATGGCAGCGATGATGAACGCAAGTTCACGAAACCACTCGCTTGAACTGGAACACCACAGCGCAGGAAGCAAGAACACACCATGGGCATCGAGAGGCAGCAGTGCTTATTCCCACTAGGGGAGTTTGTTTATTCTTCGATTAGATTACAGTTCATTGACGGAAGTAATGTGCGATGCGTGTTCAATCTTGTCATTGAATGAAGCATGAAAAAACGTTTTCGGCCTCCAAGGTACAGTGCACTGCCGATAGAAAACGTTGCAGGTAATGTGTATACATTATGGGTGATAGAAGATCGGGAAACAGCACAGTAGCATATACAGTGCCGTTTCAGATACAATTACACAGGCAAAGTTCAAAACACACGCACATTAAATTCTTACAAAAACCTGTTCCTTGTTGATTTATCTGGCAGTACGGCCACATTAACTAATCTCAACTTAATGTTATGTCAAGCATACAGAAGCCCCACCGTGCAAATACATGTGTACATCATCTTCTTGAAGGAGTTAAAATTACCATCATTCAACATGTTTTATTGATTTATCTGGCAGTCTTGTCTCCAGAAGTCATCTTAACTTAATGTTTTATTGACTCCAGGATGATACAGGATGTTTGAGTCATCCTGCTAACTAATATGAGTCAAAAAGCAAACATAAGAATCACAGCTATAATGATAAATTTACAGGCCTGCCAATACAAGTTTAACATGGGCAAGGCATAAAACAATACAAATAATAAATTAATTAAGAATATAAATAATAATAATAATAATATGACAAAATGTCCTTCGCATAAGATCATTTGAGTGTGACAGCAACTCTTATGTTAAGTGTAGGTTTAGCACACATGCACTTGATACTAACCTTTAAACATGGGGCTGATCTTCCAAACTCCCAGGCAACCCTGACTAGCAAACTGTCCAAAGGACAGCTCCAGGAAGAAGAGAGGGATGCCACAGAACACCAGCATGATAAAGTATGGCAGCATGAAGGCACCTGGACAACAGGACAGAGAACAGAACAATGACAGGAAGAAAGACACCTTGGACCAGGGTGGGCAATTATTTTGTACTTGAGGGCCACATTGAAAATATCAGAGAACTTCGCGGGCCACAATACTTTGTTAACCAACGTGCTAAAACATTTTAAAATGAAAAACAAAACCGCAACTTTGTTAACTTGCATAGTTATGCATATATAGGCTATATGCACCATTTTCATAATGAAATATAACAGTTCATTTAAACTATGTAATTTTTTTAATACATTCTGCAGAGCTCGTCAAGTAATTTTATGTTGTATTTTTTTAAATGTTTGATGTACCGGGCGGGCCGGGTAGAATGTCTCAAAGGGCTGCATCCGGCCCATGGGCCCGACTTTGCCCAGGCCTGCCTTGAACAAACGTGAGGAGAACTGTGAACAACAGAGGCTTGTTTGTGCTTTGGTCTTGGAAAAAAGAAGTTTGTATTCTTATGAAATTAGTTCAAATTTAGATTAATAAAAAACAACATGTCATGTTAGGTAAAGAATGACATCATATCAAAATGTAGAAGCAAAAGGAACCAGTGCTGGCCAACGAAAGGCATTTTGATGTATTTATTGTAACACATTGCTAGGCGCCAGGAACGCGACAGGCTAACCAATGGCTTTGACAAGCGGTCCCTAGATGAGCAGAGGGAATGTGACACCGCGTCTTTGTTCTTTGGTTCAGCGATTATATCGTGGATTATACCAGAGACCGTGTAATCCAGGAACTAGCGATAGAATAACATACTCTACATTGGTGTGCGTCTGTGTGTCCATAAGGTCACTGAATTACTTTTGTTGACGGAAAAATCTGAAAGCCGTCCGTCAATTTGGGTATTTGAAGAAATTTCATGAAAACACTGAGGGCGATCTACCTTAAATTTAAGTAATTCACACACACCCCTGTCCAGTTGGTGGCTATAGTGTGCACGTTAATTAGCCACCGTTTTATCTTTGATCACTGGTGTAAAACCTTGTCTAGATGGCTTTAGCCATAGCATTGGTATAGCTCTATCGCTACCATCGTAAAACGGCATGTCAGATGAGCTCAAAGTTTCCCAAAATGGTGGAAAAAGAGGGACCGATGCCGTGCAGGATGAAAGACAAGAAAGTAACATTGATAACCATGGTGACGTTAGAAAGATATTGGAACTTCAACAAATATTTTCCTGCAGAAGTGCAGCACAGACGAGCGTGTTACAGTGGCGCTCTGGTCCACAGCAATTTATACGGTGGCTATTTAGGGACAATCAACAGCTGATATTGCATATGTAAATAACCTTTATGAAGAAATTAAAGACACGGTCAGTCTCTGTCTCTCCATGCATGTATAAATGCATAATCTATATATGTTCAGTGTAATAATTATTTTAAATGTTTTAATTAATTAATACAAAATTAAAAGCCCATTAAATATACGTATCTGGTTATCATCATAATGTATATAT
>JAODLL010000009.1:848964-860310 GCA_026546735.1 Forbesichthys agassizii
CACACACACACACACACATACAAATACCCCCCCACCCTACCCCCCTTCCACACACACACACACACACACACACACACACACACACACACACCTCTTTACCCATCTTTATTTATATAGCACATTTCATACAGAAATGTGAATTGCAGTTATAGTGCTTTACAGAGAGGGCATACATTCACAGCACAGTTGTGCTTCCCATAAACAAATACAGAAATACAGAAATAAAAAGAAAAAATATATATATAATAAAAGAAAAATGTAAACAGGTGCATACACAAATAGAATGAAGAAACATAATATGATACTGAATTGACATACGTTAATAAAAATGTAATGAAATATAAGAGAATTGAATACCTTTGTTGCTATGTTATTGCTATGCACCATGCGTATATCACATATTCCAGTAGTAGTTTACCAGTACATATCTTTAATGGATGGTTATATCCTTGTACCCACTAACCTCAGTGTAGGAATTACCAAGACTCCCTCGAACGCATGCCAGCATGCTGTATAGCCTCAGATATACAGACCCTGCATGTATATTCATCAAACAACTACAGACTATTAGATTATGCTTGTTTGGTGGGATTGATACACAGACAAAGGGACAATCCAACTCCGTGATCACTGTTCCAAACGGGCCTCCTACAGGTATTTTTCCCCCCACAACAACACCGGTATGGCGACCGGGCCTTTCATGAGAGTTTTATTTTTTAGCAACATAAGACGTTTAAGAATGGTTAAAAGAATATAATAAATATACTGTACATAGTATGACACTGAAATGACATAACAACTAAAATAAAGTAAGAAATAAAATAGGATATAGGGTTCATGCCAATGCCTATATGATAAAGAGACATCAAAGACAGTTTCCTTGGAGCTTATGAAATTCCTGGCAGACAGGAAGAGTTTCCATGGCTACGGCTCAAATGCCAGTGGGTCGGATTCAACTGATCCTCCGCTTGATCAGAGAAAGGTTTATAAAAAAATTAAAAGAAAGAAACTGTGACTTGCTGCCAAACAAAACCAATATGTGCTTTTAATGGTCTCAGGAACTGTGCTCGCAACTGGAGAGGAAAGAGTGCTGACGTCAGCAGACTTGGGCCCGAAAGTGATGGATGAGCTGGTTAGGAGTGTCCCACCACGTCCTGTGCTCTTAGACCCCTGCTCTAGGCAGATCTGTGTCCTAAAAAGCACAAAGTACTGTTGTACTAACAGTAAGCAGAAATGAGTCTTTGTATGGTTTGTCATCACATCACAAAATGCCTAATGAATCAGTTAATGTCAGTGTAGTGCTTAGCCTATGCTGACCCACTGCCCCCCAACATGTGCTTCATATATCTTGAGACCATAGTGGCATGACATTGCAAACATAGAACCAAATAGTAAAGATAATAAAACGACTTATAGATTTTAAACATCCCCAATAATTCCCTCATTTGTAGCACAATTACTGTGCTAGTTTGTTGTTTCGGCCTTGATATACAGTCTTAAAGGGGTTTAAATGTATAGTCAGCTATTGGAAGCTAATTGTAAGATAATACACATTTCGTATTTTTCAAGAATGACTTAGATTTGATCAGTTCTATGTTTATTTTTCTGTTCAATAGGCTATAAACATTTCTGTTACATTGTTAGGCGCACATTTTCCAAAAGCAGAGTAAAAAGCTTTTTTTTATTATTACAAATAATTTTGAAAAATACAATGGAAACAATGATGAATTAAAACTAGTTCAGACCGGTTTCTTACGAAATGAAACACTGTAGCCAAGCATGTGCATCTTCAGTTAATGTCTAGGTGTAGTCAGTGTCCAGGAGGGTGATTCACCCTGACTCACTAACATGATTAAGACCAGAGCAATCAAAAGTTTAACAATTTAAGTTTAAAGCATGACAGTGAAAGCAAAGAAAATATATAGACAGCTGACAGATGGCATATGTCACTGACATGCAGAGACAATAGTCAACACTGTTGAGAACATGGGTACTTTTCAGCACAGTTAATCGTAAACCACATCAACCTGGCCTGGGCTGGAACTTAGCCAGTCAGGCATTTAGTCTTGACTGAAAACTGACAGCTACAGGGACGTGTGTTGACAGTAGTCAGCCCCATGGGGTTGCCCATTGGGGGTCCCAACAGGGGCTACAATACCTGTCCAGCCTCCTACCTTAAGGCCTTTCCACCATAAAATCACAATCATTACTTATGAATGGCCGATGTCTCAGGTTACCATCAGAGCCACTAAGCTTAGGGGAGAAATGTGGTAAAGGTGTAATAAAATGTAGGTTAAGTGGTGCTACCATTTAATTAAAACCAAGCCCAGTGTTGGGATAGAGGACCCACTAGTTTATTTACCCCATGGGGTTGCCAGTGGGTTCTCAGCAGGGGAAACAATATTTGGCCAACACCTTTTCCTCTGGACTGTCAAGTAATGAGTCCAGTATTTGTCCTTACCTGGCTGGCCATACAACTGCTTTATACAAAACAATATTATTAACAATAGTGATATTGTACCCTAATAGATCAAAATACTTCATACAATTACATGTAATACCATTATAAAGATGGTACATGTTGACATTTTATAAAATGCTCTGAAATTCAAAACAATTATAACTTATATTAATTATCTTTGTGATGTGATGATTTTTGAGTTGTGTAATATGTAATTTTGCATAAATAATTGGCCGCTGTTATTACTTATTTTCTGGATAATAACCATTATCTATCCTGCAGTCAAACAGCAAATGCGTTTAGCGCATGCTAAAAACAAATCTTCCGAAGGTACCTTCCAAAAACTCGGAGGTACGCCCAAAATGTTCTTGTTTATGCAGCTGTGTAGGAGTACTGCATCATTTTTTACTTAAAATAGTAAGGAAGCAAAATGCGAGATGAATTTGACTAAAAATGTATTAGCTAACAAAGGCTGCAAGGCCGTTCCACCAGAATATCACAATCACCACTTATGAATGGGGTAGCATCTGATGTTTTGGGTGGTACCACGATGGCCACCACCCCCATTGGAAGAAGATGGCTGGGATAGGATGCAACCGATGTGGTTCATAGGGGGGATCGTTGTGTGTGCAACACGCACTAGGAACCCTATTTTATACCTGGCCAAGCACAAGCTTCCAACGCAGTTAACATTTTCCCATCCAGCAGCCACACTGTTAAAATTACAAATGCACTTGCTAATGCTTGCCAATGGGCATCTAAGAATGAGGTGCGGTCAGGCACATTGTTGACGTATTGCTTTCTGGAGGCAGCGGAATGCGATTCACATCATCAACTTGGCCTGAAGTCAATGGCACAATATTTCACTGGCATTTTAAGAGTGCATTGTCAAGTTAGTAGTAATATGCACCGTCCGGTTAGATTAGTTAAAATAGGGCCCTCTGTGTTACATTGTCAGAGCCCTCAGGTAAGCCTTGGTAGAGGTCTTAACTGGACATGGGGTATAATGAATGATACCCAATTGACACTATGACAGCATTTAAATACAACATATAATAACGTATTTATGATGGGCTGCATTTGCCACAGGAGTAATTTGTTAAACATACAAATACACAGAGCCAGTCATTATAAAAAAAACAAAAAAACATTGTACATTATGTACAACAGCACGACCAGACAAATAATAAATGAGTTAAATGGCAGAAAAAAACATTTGATAGAGCAAATCTCTATTTACCTTTTACTTTACTTTAATCTGAGGTGCATGCAGCACTTGACTATACCTTCCATTAGAGTTCTTATAGGCTGTCTGGCGGCTCGGCAGCCATCTTTGCAACGCCTACATGCATTTATTATGAGCCTATCTAAATGAATGAGGAAAGAGCCATGCCTGCATTTTCAATGGTCATCGAGACAAAAAAATGCACACTATACAGACGCGAGTCAAATCTGATAATATAAGAAAATGTTTGTGAAAATTGTTTAAAATGTTTGGTGACTTTGCCTTTGTTTTCAAAAGTATTTTTCCCACAGGTATTATCCCTATTTCCGCTACACACCTGAATCTGGCAACTTGCGTCAGTGCAACCACACATTTGGCTTAATAGGTAAAGTAGCAGACGGTTTACTCTTTTTTCCAACTGCCATATTTGCCGTTCTCCTATTCATAATCTAAGTGTCTAATTCCAGTGGTGTGTCTCTGTTGACATCTCTTACCTGTAGGTACCTGTCTGTCTCCAGCGACGGGACTTTAGCTGCCTGCTACCGTGGAATGCCTGTTGCCATTTAAGCTCCATTACTACCTGCTGGGGTCCTATTCTGCCTGGCCTCTATTGCCTGGGGTTTGTATTGGATGAGAGCCGTAAAGCCTTGTGTTTCGCGGGGCCGGGTTGCACGTAATTGAAGGGAGGCAGGCCTCATTCCCAGCTCCATGGGGGGCTACAATCACAGGCCTGCCCTAGCCTTTGGGCTGCCCCGCCAGGGGCTAAAGAGGCTCTAAAGACGGCACAGTGGGGGAAGATATCAAACGCCTCCAAAGTCCCGGAAGAACGGCAAACATCTCTGCAGGAGAAAGAACACACATAGCCACAGGATCACATACACACTGACAGTCTGTCAGGACATGTTTATTGGGGTGAATAAACCACTGTGCTTGGTGCATGCAAATGTGGAGAGGGGGTGTTAACAGTGACAGGGTCACTCCAATGCATTTCTTGCTTGTTTTATTTTTTAACCGATGAAATGCTGATGCCTGTTATAGCTGCCAGAATATAAACATGTCAGATGTAATATGTACACAGGTGCACAGAATGAACAGAATGAACAACAGTCCGATGTGAAGCAGGGGTGTGTTGTGTGGACGGCTGCAGGACGCTGGGTTAAACCAGGGGTCTCTCGCGACCCCCAATATAACAGTGCCAGAGACTTGCGACCCCCTGTATAGAATTTTACTGTAATATAGGTTAGTAGCAAAATATATCTAAGTAATGTACAATGGACTACTACTAACAAGTATGGCAAAAATATGCTAATTCTAATAATTTAAAAATTGTATTTCATTTCTGAAAATCAACTTGTGACCCCCTCCGCTGTGTCTCGCGACCCCATCGGTGGGTCCTGACATATAATGAAATTTGTTTTAAATAGTCAGGTAGATTAAAGCTCCATTTTGTTTTGCACAATGTTTACTTAGGGCATATAATAACATTTTAGCCTAGGAGCCCTTAGAAATGTCTCTGTAAAATAATTAAATATTATTATTAATATTAATTGCAAAATATTAAATTGCAAGACTATTACTGTAAGAAATATGTGAAAAATACCAATATTTTCAAGTCATAACATGGTCAGATTACTTGCAAAAGTTAGGATGTTTTGTATACATGTAGAGTAATAGTTAGAGTAAGGGAAACAACCCTTGCCCAGAAAGGATTTATTTCAAGAAAGAAGAGAGACCATATGTTACATTTACAAAATCCTTGTGTTTTCCCCCGACTGACTTGACAACGTCCCATATTACAAATAAACACGCTGTAAAGTCAAAGCATTGGATGCAACAGACACACACACACACACACACACACACACACACACTTGTGCACAAACACACACACGCACATGTGCCCACGTACACTTACAGTTAGAAGTGACGTCTGACTTGTTACACCACATACGCCTTAGAGCCCTGACTTATTGACACAGCTAGTGAGATAACGCAAGACTGGCACTCACAATGTGTCAAGCACTCATCAGTAGCCACTAAGGCAGTGCTAGACTAACACCACACAGTGCAGATGATCCTTCATGAGAGGATATAGGCGTGTATATCTGGGCTAGAGCAACACTGGGGTCAGGAGGGGAAAAAAAACTAAAAAACAATACAAGTTGTGTCAATAGAAAAGGGCAGGGTGTCCTCTATGTTTATGTTTCTAAGCTGCTGGAAAAATAGTGTCAGTTTCCCTGCGTACATGCGTGTGTGTGTGTGTGTTTTGGGTGGACGTTTCTATGCAGCGGTCATGTTTGTTTGTCATGTAATTTCACATCAGCATATAAGGCTACAATGACAACTTGTGTATATGTGTGTGTGTGTGTGTGTGTGTATACAAACACAATTGAGAATGCAAGAGGAAACTCAGTGGTCTGTAATAGTGTGTGTGTTTCGGGTGGAAGCATCTACAGTCATTAGGATGTATATTTGATCTGATCCCTTCAAAGAACACAGCAGTAAATTACGCTACAAAGAAAGCTTGTGTGCGTGTGTGTGCATGTGTGCGGGTGCGCGTGCGTGCTGTGTGTGTGGACGGATGCTAAGCCTATTGGGAAACGCCATGGCTGAGAACAGAGCAAGGCTCAGGTATCTCTCACAGCATGTTGGGATAGCGATTAGCACTGCCGTGAAGTACATGACTTTACATTGTCATAAACGTATATGGGTTGAATTAGGGGCAGCAGTCGTGTCTGAGAAGCATTGTTCACCAGGTGTCGAAAGTGAACTTTTTGTGACCCTGCAGCGATTAGCGCTCTTTAAGGTCATATATGTGTCCCGGCATTAGGCCAGGCATTATGCCTATATGTTCATGTAGTTTAGCTTGATTAGTGACATTAACTATACTGTGCACAATTTGAAGTGACGCTTCGATTGCATTTTGTCTTGTAATTGTAAATTCTGCCTCCAGACTCTGCCTCTCTGACCGATTGACTCAGCCACACACGCGACTGCTTGTCCAATAGAAGGCCATCCTTGAGATGAGGATGTTCATGCTGTAAAGTAATCCTATCCTTGAAATGAAAGAAACACATGTTGCAACTTGTCATTCATACATTTGTTTCTCATCTAATTCATATATTTACTATTTATTCATAGAGATATACTGTAGCTAAAATGCGTGTTAAAAAAATTATCCGGTACTTCTACACTGGCTTTGCAAAACAGGAACATAAAGTAGTGCAAACTGTACCCGCTGACAACAACAAAGCCCTAGGATTCGCAATGCCTTTCAATGTGTGGTGCAGAGCTTCTGATCGAGTTGGTTTTTATTTGAGCTTAATGTTAGCAAACTTTGTCAAAGGAAAACAAATACAGTAGCATTTTCAAATTAATTGGAGTTATGAAACTAACTTCTAAACTAACTCCAATAAATAACTAAATTAGCGTTCTATCCCCCCCACATCACATTCCATTCCTTGCTTTTTCCTGTTACACCCAAATATCACGATGCCAAGATCATGATAAAAGTATCCTCCAACTAAGCAGGTATCAGCACACCTAATTTTAGTTATAGCGCTATCTTGCATACATGTACTCTGACACACACAAACACGCACACACACCAATTAGCCATCGAATAGCATGTTTATCAGCAAATGCAACCAAAATTATTTTATTTCAAGCGATGGTTAATTTTAATTAAAGGTTAAGAGAACAGCCAATTGCTTTATGCATTTTTAATCGGCAAACGTCCCTCTTATATTTGAAAATAGTCCTACAAGTAATCGTCTAATTAAAAAAATAAAATACATGTAATCTGATTTCATTATTTTAGCTGGTAACTAAAGGATTACAGTTATGTGTAACTGATTACATGTAATCAGTTACTACCAAACCCTGCCAGCCATACACTGATCAATAAGCACACACACACACACACACACACACACACATATTCCAGCCTTTCCTCCTTGATCAGGTCCTGAGGTCAGGTCCTATTTATCCTTTAATGAGCCAGCTGGCTCACACACTTCACAGGAATTTAGCCTCTGGGGCAAATTACCTGCCAAACTGGAATATACATACATTATTAGTGAGCTCACAACAGACCGTTTACTGCAACAACCTGATTAGTTTCCAACTCATTGAAAGGTTATGAATCTCATTGTAGTCAGTAGAAATTACAAAACGGTCAAAAAGTTAGCCAAAACCATGTCACATGTATGAAGGCAACAATAGTCTTCATGTGGTCTTTTACAGTTAAACTGATTATAAACTGACTGCACATATGTTAAGTGCTTGGCACTTGTTACACTAAAACATAAAACATAACATAACATGATCCATGCCACATCTGCTAAATGGTCCTTGTATTGATAACATTGTACGAATGTATAGTGGATTTTAATCCCAATAGTGCTGTTGGGATTAAAATGACAGGGTTTAAGAGAAAAGTGAAAATCTATACAGGAACAAGATGCATCACCTGTACAACTGGACACATAAAACAGTGTCAACTGTTGTGTTTAATTTGCATACAACAACAGTTATCAAGTGATGTACAAGCCACAGTAGACACCTGCACTAGGAAACAAGACCCTGTTCCAGTGGGGACATTTTACAATCTATAGCAACAGTGCAACCTATTACATTCAGGGTTTGAACATTGATCTTCAAGATAATTCATTAATAATTATGAAGATTACATAATACATTTAAATACTTCTATTGGTGAACACCGGCATTTTAATGACTGACGCATGTACTCGTATACTTCTACAACATGATGTTATAGAATGTGCTTTTTTAAAATCATATTCTAATAATGCTGTAAAAAGTAGCATACTGTATATTGACAGGATCATGGTGGATCTATATACTGTAATACATTCAAATTATCTAATTTGAAGAATATAACAATATGAAAGGAAATATGAGTCACTTCACCAATGCATTCATTTATATATGTCAAATTATATTCAACTCAAACTATATATAAATGAAATACTTGACATAAGGCTTGAATATGGTATTATCTCACACTGAATTTTGACAAATCTCACATTTCACTGTCTGACTTGAGTCATTTACCCATAGAGACTTGTGGGTGCACTATATTTCCCCAATTGGAACTTCATAATATATTCATGAATAGTTCAGGTTAATCTCACAGTGATAACATCTTTCTTCCACATCCTCCATAACTCGCTCTCTAGGCGTATATGAGACAAACGTAGATTTCCCACGCTGCCCAGTCTCTTCTGTTCACCTCAACCATGAAGGTATGGACGTGAAGGGAAAGCCCCCTGAAATCCCCCGTTTTTGGTCGGTTGGTGTACCCTAGTTCAGAAGGACTTGACGTCTCTAAGTCAGCAACCAAGTACAGACAATTTAGCTGTTTCTTGGGAATAACGAGGCCAAAGAAAATGCTAGTATACCCCTGAGCACCTACCCATACAAACACTTATACACAGCTAGTTGATATGCTTTTTATAATCAGGTTCTTGCTGTAACAACACAACAAAACAACTCTGTGATAGATGTCCATTATGCAGTCTATAAACTCAGTGTGTACCAGACGGCACAGCTAAACCGCTAACTACAGTAGCCCCCACTGGCCTATAAACAATCTGGAGATAACTGATCAAGACAAGTCAAACTGAAGGAAAGAGACTGATCCCATAGTGGCCGGCAGGAACCAGTGTGTGTGTGTGTTTCCCTTAGCAGAGGAAATGTCTCTCCTCTAGAGACAATTATCTAGTAACAGCAGCAGTAGAATAGCTACAGAAGATGGAGAAAATATTAAAAAGGTGAATGTTGCATGTTTTATATGAATACAGGGCTATACTTGGGAACAACACCAGCCACATCTCATATTAACAATCAACCATGCGACCAATGATTCAGATGGTCAACCAAGCTTCTCTTTAGCAATAAATTCTATCACCACACCTGAAGTTCTTTCTCGAGTTCCTGGGAAATTCAATGTGGACAAGGTGTGTCGAATTATTGGCGTCTGTCCACTAAAACCGGTTTCCTGCTGTATGATATACTCTTCGATGGAATTACATAATTGAAACAGCGTAGGAACAGTGATAATGCCCTTCACAGTAATTAATAATAATAGCGTGTACACCTGGGATGAACCAGTTATGGTTTTAGCCACGGTGGGAATCTAACCGTCAACCTGTATTGTGTCTATGCGAGGGAACGCTTACTGGGTAATATACAGTATCTTTAAGTGGCACAGACTCACATACACTGTGTTGAATGCTCAGTGTAGCTTTGAGCGAGCGGCTATTCCAAATACACAGACATGTACACGCACACGTGGACGCACACGCACACACACGTGCAGAAGGCAATGCATGGGAGGTGGCACAAAACACGTCCGCTTCCCTTGGGTTGCCGACCGCAAGCCATCTCCCTAATGGAAAGCGGAAGCCGTGGGTCCCAGCTGCTAAGCAACTTCAAAAGGGCCCACCGGGGATTGTTGAGTTACCAATACTTCTGTTTAGATGATATCACAGCGCTGGCACCACTCTGGCAGCGCTGGGAAATATCTTGGAGTGGGAAAAGGTAGAATCTGCTTCAATGGCGCTTCGTTGTTTTTTTTGTTTGTTTTATATCCCAACCCCCCCTCACAGGGAAAATGATTACGAAGTGTCAAGCATGGAGAGGGAAGTGTACACTCACTCCATGCATCCGTGCATGGCATGGCTCCCCACACACTGGAATGGCTCCACCACAGTGCCCTGAGGTCGCTGTAGGAGCTTCATACACATCGCCGCATCCGCTTTGGAGTTGGGAAGCTGTGATTCACCCCTCGTAACACCCACAGAACTGTATGGCAATGCCCCACCAGGCCATGCCCACCCCCAACATCTCGTCTTGTCTCGTCATATTTACCTGTCTGCCTCTCACCCCCAATATCTCTCTCGTCATATTTGCCTGTCTGTCTCTCACCCAATATCTCTCTTGTCATATTTACCTGTCTGTCTCCAACCCAATATCGCTCTCGTCATATTTACCTGTCTGTTTCACACCAAATATTTCTCTTGTCATATTTACCTGTCTGTCTCTCACCCAATATCTCTCTTGTCATATTTACCTGTCTGTTTCTCACCCAATATCTCTCTTGTCATATTTACCTGCAGAGTAGAAGTTTTCAGAATATATATATATATATATATATATATATATATATATATATATATGTATGTATACATATATGTATATATGTGTATATATATACGTATATATATATATATATATATTTGTGTGTATATATATACGTATGTATGTATATACGTATATATACATATATATATATGTGTATTTATATACGTATGTATATATGTATACGTATATATACATATATATATATGTATACATATATATGTATATATGTATATATACATATATATATACGTATATATGTATACATGTATATATACATATATATACGTATATATGTATACATATATATGTATATGTATGTATATATATGTATATGTATGTATATGTATGTATGTATATGTATATATGTATACATATATATGTATATGTATGTATATGTATATATGTATATGTATATATATATATGTATATGTGTATATGTATATGTATATATGTATATGTATATGTATATATGTATATGTGTATATGTATATGT
>JAODLL010000009.1:880682-890756 GCA_026546735.1 Forbesichthys agassizii
CTCTCTCTCTCTCTCTCTCTCTCTCTCTCTCTCTCTCTCTCTCTCTCTCTCTCTCTCTCTCTCTCTCTCTCATACCACCCCCATTATCTTCCTCCCTGCTGCTTTCATATGGTCTGGTGGTTGAATTAATTACCAAAGCCAATTAACGGTTGATTGGCTGATGTTTTAACTAATTAGCTTTAATGAGGGTGTTGTGCCAGTCGGCACTGTGTTAATTGAATCCTAACAGCAGAGGAGGCAGCCTGTGTGAATGGCTAAGATCACTGGATGGAAGGATGGATGGATGAAAGGATGGATGAATGGATGGATGGATGGATGGTTGGATGGGTGGGTGGATGGATGGAGAGATGGTTGGATGGATGGATGGATGGATGGATGGATGGATAAATGGATAGATATTTAATGGCTGGTCTGTCTGTCTGTCTGTCTGTCTGCCTGCCTGCCTGCCTGCTTGCCTGCCTGCCTGCCTGCCTGTCTGCCTGTCTGTCTGTCTGTCTGCCTGCCTATACCTCTCACAGTGTGACGGGCTGCATGGCTATGTCTGTTTACAAGATGCCATTAAAGACAATCTAAGAGAAGTCACAAACATGACAGCACATCTGCGTAGACACCCACCCACACACACAAATCGACGAGATCTCATCAAGCTAGTATTTAGAGCGTATCAATTGTACCTCCCACCATTTATTTTCAACCACCTTGGCCTCTAACACAAAATAACAATAATAATATAATTATTTAGTGCGACGCCTTTCAGGACACTAAAGGACGTGTTAACATTACATATAAATGACATTTCGTTTCCAAAACACATTAAAAAACACCGCCATACACAAACACAAACAACCTTTACCTTAATATAGAATAAATTATTATTTTCAATGTTTATAATTTACTGCTAATTCAAATAGAAAAACAACACATAAAACCCTCAAATCAGTGACAGTGAGAAGCTATAGACTTTAGTTTGACATGGCATGGCAAATGATTTCTTTTGTCAGTGAAGCTAGTGTTCATTATTTATGCTAATAGTACTACTCTTAATCATAATTATGTACCGTTGAAGTATAGCTTTGTTAAACCCTTCCTTACTGCTGCAGACCATCCTCTCCTGTATATTTGTACAGTATACTGTAGGTAATTTACAACAAAAAAAAAAAAGTGTGTTTCCTATACCTATTGCAAATATAATATTGAGAGAAGCAAGATGAGCTAAGTTAATTTAACAAACAATCAACTTTCTGTGAGATGATTTTGTCATCAAAGCAAGTCTCTCTCGCCCGCTCTCTCTCTCTTTCAATCACTCTTTCCTGCTCTGCCCACGATGGTGGCAGATTGTCTGAGGTGGCCATAAAAATCTGCATAGCCATGTAAAAGGCTTAATGATTTTAAAGTTACAAGGGGAAGAGCTTGGGATTCGCCTCATCCATCAAATCAAGCACCGCTGCTGCTCGCCAAATGGCCTGCCACCTAACCTGTCGTGTAGCGTGCCTCCGACTGTAGCATGCCTCCGACTTTATTGTTTTAGTTTTTAATTTGATCTATCTTCTTCCAATGTTGTTTTTGTCTTAGGTAATTTATTCCATTATTTATCACTTTGTTTATCAAGTTTTTCTTTCTATTTTTTTTTTATTATAATTTTTTTGATTTTTTAGGACATAGTGAACAGCTCTACTACTGCTCCATAAAGTGACATGCTTTAAGGATCCCTTCCTATGTTTGAAAGTGTAGCTGTGGTGATTGTGATAATACTGTGGGTTAAGAGCAGTGATTTACGGTATCTATTAGGGACACTGATGTCACTTAGCTATGAAAATCTACTATTATATCACTGGGGTGGACAACAATATATTGACAAATGTTATATCAGATAAGCAGATGAAATTGAACGGCTATTCACAAACGTCCCATTCAACCCACAAAAATATGAGTCCATGTTATTGTTCCAGTTTGTGTGTGTGTGTGTGTGTGCGTGCGCATGTGTTTGTGTGTATGCAATAATGTCTATGTGTGTTAGCTTGTCAGCTATTGAGAGGAACCCATTTCCGCCTGTTGAATCCCTGGCTCTAAGTGATGGATTGATATCTCTCTTGCTGTGGATTATATGAATGTGTACATGTGTGTGTGTGTGAGTATGCTAAGCCCTCTCAATGCCTCTCCTCCCAGGCTGTTATCAGCTCTTGTCACAAATAGAGGATGGGGGATAATCCCTCATAGACGGAGAGCAACCTTGCTTTCCATCTATCTAGCTGTCGGTGTGGCTCCTGTATTCCCTCGCTCACAGAGACACGGCGACAGAATTCAAATGGACCCAGAGGAAACTTTGTGGAAGGCTTCACATATAGGCAGAGGTTTTTGTCTCAAGTGTGCTACTGGACATGGTATTCATGGAAGTCATCTCTTTTTCTCAAATAGTTTAATGTTGCAGTTTAAATTGTTATTGTTTAAGTGCAATATTCAATACATTACTGAATATCAACTGCCGATGTCTAGTCTGGAATTGATTACAGTTTATTGGATTATTTCGAAATTTGAAATGTTTTTCTTGTTGGTAATTTAATCCAAAATATTTTTTCACATTCCTAATCATTTGAATTAGAAATATTAGTCAACAGAAACAATGAGAACAGTCTTATAATGACTTGTATGACTGTAATAATGAGGTGTTACGTGTCTGGAACTGCTCTGTGCAGTTGCAGTCCCTTTGCATGTCTAGTTAGTGTTTTCCTTTAGTTAAATGTGTATGGTTGTTATTCTTGGTCAGGTTGTCTGTCTCCCATATTGCTTTATATGGTGATGTGATCATTGTATTTTTACCTGATTCCCCCTTGTATTTAAACTCTGTTTTTATGCCTTGTGTTTTCTTTAATGTTTGCCATGGTACTGGAATTATTTTTGCAATTGCTGTGATCCATTAAAAATATACACTTTTTGAAAGCATTTTCCTATCCAGGCACTGGACAGATTCAGCTTGTTCTCTCTCCCTCTCGGTTTGTAACAGAGACAGGACAACACGTGTTGTGTGTGTGGTAACATATGGGAAATTGGAAAAATGCGTTGAAATAAATCTGGGTGTTAACATTTGATAGAAGTGGACATAAATGGCTATCTGTCCAAGTGGGTATTTGCTTTTTTCGCACCTGAGGCCGATCTATGTGTGTGTTCTGTGTGTGCGTGTGCGTGTGTGTGCGTGTGTGTGTGCGTGTGTGTATGTGTGTGTGTGTGTGTGTGTGTGTGCGCGCGCTCGCGCATGCAGTACGCTGGCGTTTGGGCACAATCGCCTGCGCTGCGATTGCATCACATAGCCACAATTGGACATCATTGTGATGCTTATCAATCTGCTATCTCTCCGTGTTGGCCCACACGGCTCTGCCAGCATCCATTCTTCTGTCCCTCTTTCCTCTCTTATCCCTCCATCATCTAATTTCCTCTCAGGCTGTTTTTATAGCTCCTCATATCCACTTCTCTCCTTATGTCTTTTTCTTCCTCTCTCGCTGTCTTTCTCTGTCGATGTCTGTTTCGCTGTCTCCATCGCTTCCATGTGGCAATATCACATTCCTCACTAGAGAGCGCTGTTTCACCATACTTGACAACTTTGAATGTAACCACTCATTAGCGGTAGCGATCTTCTATCTATTTATTGAGCCATTAAAATATTATTAAAGTATTTAACAATAATCTGAGTAAACTAAATAGATACGCGGTTTCTTTGTTTTTAAACTGTCAAATTGATTCCATTCCCATTTCAGTCTCCCTATCTGCTCATTCTGGTTCTGTATAGAAACAAGGAGACAGTTTAAGTGCTTTCAACTCCCAACACAGGCACACGACTATGCGCACGCGTGCACACGCTCGCAGGCGAGAGCGCGCGCACACACACACACACACACACACACACACGCACGGTTGGTTGAGAGGACAGGTTTGCAGCTCAGATCAATATAAAATTAAAGAGCGAAATGGTTTCTGCTCACATATTAACCTCCCTCCTCTCATCTCCTCTTCACTTTCTCAAACCACCTTTCTCTCTCTCTCTCTGTCTCTCTCTCTCTCTCTCTCTCTCTCTCTCTCTCTCTCTCTCTCTCTCTCTCTCTCTCTCTCTCTCTCTCTCTCTGTATCTTCTGTCACTTAAACATGTACTCAAGTGGTTTGAGTCACCATTGTCCTCTCTGGAACTGGCTATTAAGGAATGGAAAGAGAGAGAGAGAGAGAGAGAGAGAGAGAGAGAGAGAGAGAGAGAGAGAGAGCTGGCCAGGTGTTTAGAAGTTTGAGGAGTAAAATACAGAGAAAGTGGACGGTAGGCGAGATGGACAGATGGACAAATGGGTGGGTGGATGGAAGGGCAGTGATAGCATGGCAGCATGAGCTGTCGCACAGGGCTACGGCACACACGCACACGCACACGCACACACACACACACACGCACACACACACACACGCACGCACGCACGCACACACACACGCACGCACTCACACTGTCTGGGGACTCAAATCTCAGAGCAATTTTCAGGGCAGATGATTGGCAGCTTGATGTGTATTCTTGCCCTACAAGACAGGCTGATAACTCTGCTATCCCATTCCACCCTTCTCTCTCTCTCGCTACGAGCCCCCGCCCCCCCCCCCCTCCCACCCCAGCATCAAGCAATGTTTATCTGTTTCCCACCCCATCTCTCTCTCTCTCTCTCTGGGCCTGTTGTGGGGCTATTACAATGACAGAGGTGATAAGGTGCATTTATCACATGTGTGACGGGGTGAACAAGAGAAAGCCCTCAACAGGTCTAGGGGGATGAAGATGCACACGCACACACACAAAAACACACAAACACTTGCTCACGTACACACACACACACACACACACACACACACACATAGCTATATATATATATATATATAGATGTACAATACACAAATACTCTCACACATAAACGCACACACACACACACGCGCACACGCATACACACACACACACACACACACACCAGACTGGTGAATAATTTTCATTCTCCCATTTTGTATTTTGCAGTTGACTGGGGCCAATTTCCCATAATTCAATCCTGCTGAAAAATGAAACCTCGGTGAATGGCTACAGTGATTTTACAGATCCCTGCTTATCCTCATAATTCATTATTTCCAAACTGTAACAACATTACATTTCATTTGTAATGCTCTGCCTGCCTCAGCCATTTGTGAATTGTTATATCTTATTGTTTTCCTCTCCGAGGGGAACAGGAGTTATTAGGAAAGGAATGTCGGGTGACTGGATGGATAGTTTACTGCCTAGTCTTCTGTCTGTCTGTCTGTCTGCCTGCCTTACAAGCTGAAATGTCTGTTTACTAAACTGCCTTTTATACATGCATTTGAAAATGGTTGTCTTCTGTCTGTCTCTTGTCTCTTGTTTAATAACTGGTAATTTTGTTGTCGGTTGCTCTTCCTGTAAACATGCTGGCCTGCATACTACCCTGTGTTTTAGTCAGTTAGCCAGTCAGTCAGTCAGTCAGTCTGTTGCGTTAATAGACCACTAGCTAGCGGTAAAGGCTTCTGGATGGGCCGTTGGCGGGAACAATGCCATGGTCTGAGCCTAGCACAGGAGCAATGTGTTGTCTTTGTGGCATTGTGACCACTGGGATAATGGGTTTATTGTCACACAAACACACGCACACTCGGGTGTCACTGCGGTAATAGCGGGCCGTTGTTTTCCTGCACCAGGGTACGGAGAGGACCACAGCTGGAGTGGTGGAAGGCAGAGATGAAGGTCAGAGAGGACAAGATAGGGTGATGGAGAGGTGGAAAAGAGAAGAAAAGAGAGGAGAGGTGGAGGAACGAGATGAGAAGACATTAAAAAAAACGTTGGTGGTATAAAGGGAAAGGGATGGGGGACATATAGATTTAGTTCTCCTCTTACATAATTCGTTGACAGTTAGCGTTGTTAAGTACCGCATGTTTTCCAAAAGGTTGTCGGACACGACAGGCATTTCAATTATTTACAGCATCAATAAGAGATTCCTTAAATGTGTTTTTTCTCTTCAACTTGATCAAATACACAAAAATACACATTAATCTGCTTGCTACAAATAGGGTTGGATGTTCCCGCCCCCCGCCTCCTGCCTTCACACACACACACACACACACACACACACACACACACACACACACCCCCGCACTTTACTATCTTCCATTTATCACGGCTGTAGCCCACGCCCTGCCTACGTTACTGTATCCTGTCAGTGTGCTAGCTAAACAAACTGCTCCTTGATATATGAAGGGCTACACTGGACCATGAACGGATCCCCTTTTAACTAGCGAGCCAGCGGCCGTCCGGCCAGATGACATCAGAGTGCGTATGTGCGCGCGCTGGTCGTATAGAAAACTGTCAGTGAGGAATTAACCCCTTGGGTACTGCACCTCATAACTCACTCCTCACCCTCTGGATCCGTCTCCTTCCCCTCTCGTTTGCTTCCCTCTGTCTCTCCTGCTCCTCCTCCCTCACCATCTATCTCTATTTCTCTGGCTGAGGCATTAAGTCCAGTATCTATTACCCATTACGACGTGGGCCTCTGACAATGGAGGAAATGGCCCAGTGCTAGACAGGAAATAGAGGCGCAAGAGGAATTGGTGGTCTTAAGTGTCTTATTGGAACAATGAGCAGTTTCCTGTTCCATAAACAAATCGCTTCGGACAAAACATGTACATGTTAGTTGCTGTCACGATGGCCCAAAATGTATTTTCTGGATGTATATGCCGTTCACAAACTGGGTCGCAAGATGTGTTTCGGGTTTGGAAAACAATTAGGATTTCTACGTATAATTTTATTCTTATTTATAATATGGTTTGATTAGCCTTTAATTTACATTTGTTTTAAATATATTTGTATTGTTTTCTATGTTGTCCATGGGCTGACATGTAATATTTGTTTATATCTCTTCAGTTACAAAATGCATATATTTTTAGAAGCTTCTGGAAACTGTTGTAATGAAAAGCAAATTTCAGGCGGTCATCTTCACGTGACTTTGTATCAAACATTCAAACATCCAAACGTAATTATTTTATGGAGTTCTTACAGATAAGACAAGAGTTTAACACCATATCACCTTCATCAGGCCTAATTATACACCCATACTTTTCAAAATGTGTGTTCACTATATCTATGTATACTTATCTTTCTTCCCAGGGTGCTTTTCTCCTTTATTAACTATATGTGTTTATTGTCTCCAGTCAGTCTGGAGTCTAAACGATAACACACAAACCCCTCAGATGTTGATTAACCATTTATTGATCTTAGTAATATTATTAATACCTCCTTGTCATAAATGCACAGCGCATGTGAAACTGCACGCATATCTGTGCACTGTATGTTGAATGCCATAAGACCACACACACACACACACACACACACACACGTTTGCCAGCCTGCCTCCCACTCAAGAACAAACCACAGTTTATCAAACCAGGTGTACAAGCCGCCAGTGAAAGGTTCATTTTCCATATTTCTTCCAATGCTTTATGACTGTGGTACGTCGAAGAAAGGCTTCTTGTTATCAAGCTATAAATTCATTAGAAGCTAGCACACCTCACTAGCTCAGCTCATTAAGGGCAAACCAGATAATGTAAGCGGGGGGACAGGGCGGATGTGATGGGACACGTATCATCGTACAGGCTAAAGAGCACTAAGATCACAACAGTATACGTGCGTGGGCACACACACAAACCATTACCATGGATACACGGTACACAATACAAGACATTCAGTAGGCTGGCAGGGTGCATTGCCAATGATTTGAATATCGATACGTTGACTAAGCAGTGTCCCTCAAACGTGAAACATTGGAAACACGTGGCAACATTTATCAGAGGAGAGAGAGAGAGAGAGAGAGAGAGAGAGAGAGAGAGAGAGAGAGAGAGAGAGAGAGAGAGAGAGAGAGAGAGAAAATATTACCTGCTAGGTACCAAAACAAGACAGGCACACTATACAATATGTGTCCCCCAAACACACACACACAAAAACACACGCACACGCACGCATACACACACACACACACACACACACACACACACACACCCCAGAAGCCCTTTTCATGTGACATGAAAAGGGCTTCTGGGGTGTGTGGCTAAGAAGCAAGTGGGATACGTAAGAGATGCCAGCGATGGCACCAAATACAGTCAATAAGAATGTATCATCATTAGGCCCTATCACACACCCCTGCTGTGACAGGCCTCAGTCTGTAGGCTGGGCACATACTGTGCACACACATGCACACACATGCACACACACGCACACACACGCACACACACACTCACACACACACACACACACACACACGCACACACACGCACACACACAAACACACAGAAATGTTCTGTACACAGTCAAAAAAAAAAAAAACACAAATAAAACACCCATAGTGTAGATATAAACACACACACACATACGCACCCACGCACACCCATGCACATACGCACACACACGCACACACACACACACATATAACACATGTACTGTACACAGCTCAAAACCACACACACCTACAGTACGCGTGCACTTTGCACTGCCACAGGGCGGGGACTTTCCTCTGTGTCTCATTTCCATTACAGAGCTAGATCTCTTGCAGACACACATAATAACAAGGTGTAACCTTTCATCCAATAGTACACAGGTGTACACACGCACACGCACGCACACACACACATACTCACACACCCACACACCATAATTGCAGGCATCACCAGATATTAAAATGTGCCCTTAAGCGTTCTGTAAGTGCTCTTATCTAATAACGCCTCGTAAGAGTGTGGAAATGTCTTCCTCGTGGGCCTTGAATATGGAAATGCACACAACCTTTCACTGCGTTGCTTTTGTCAGGCTGACAAAGGCTTCGTCAGACTGATCGGAGGTGGGATTCATCTTCCGTGAGGGTTATATTAATAGTGGAATTCCACAAAGACCATCAATGATGCTGAGGATTTGTTTTATTTTGCATGCGTTTTATTGGTTTTCACTGGGTGCTGAGGAAAATGTGATGTGTTGTATACACATCACGGTATTACACAGTAGGTATTATGTACTATGTGCACTATAGGTTGCTAAAACAATGCAAAAAATGAATGCTTTATCCGCTGTTGTTAATTATTATATAAACAAATAAAATATGAAGAAAGTATTTTTTTTAGATAATTTACTTTATATTCATAAAAAGTAATAATTGTTAAATAACAAACAAAAAACAGTTTTGTTCTTGCCCAGCACCAAAGTATCATATCTTATGCACTGTGTACATTTTAATACATGCATTAATCACACATGACGTAATTGAAAATAATTGAAAAAAAATGTTTTGCTTAATTTTTTTAGAAATATGTTCTGTGTTATGTTATGATGAAGCGCTTCCACAATACAATAATGGCTTTACTAATATATAGGAATGCTTGCGGTTGGTGCCATGTGCATGTATTTAAGAATTATCTGAAGGAGGGCTATTTTCCATGTTAATTGGAAAAAAAGGGGAGCTATGTTGAGGTCTGTGTGGGGATGTGCCCCCCCCATCTCTCCATAAAAAAGAACATACTCCTTTAGCCAGTAAATTATAATTTAAAGCAGTATTTAAGTGCATGCCCATGGTGTTCCACTTTGAATGCACAAAAAAAATGGCATGTTTACTATTATGAAGCAAAATTAAGGAAGTAATAATAGATGGATCTATTTAAGGGAACTAAGGGAACTTTGAGGGTTTAGGAAGTGTATGTGTGTGTGTGTGTGTGCGTGTGTGTGCGTGTGTAAAGGTGTTAGGTCACGCAGTAGTGAAACGAGGCTAAACACACACAACAGCATGCTTATTTACAGACTGAAATGAGAGCGGGATCCTACAGGATCAAGTGCTCTCGCTGTTTGGAGGAGCAAAGTCCTCAGGCTAACCACCCCAAGCTCTCAATCAGTCTGTTACACACAGATGCACACACATGCACACACACACACACACACACACATGCACGCATACACAAACACACGCGCACACACACACACACATGTTCAACTGTATGAGAGAAATATTAGTAAGAAATATATATATATATATATATATG
>JAODLL010000009.1:898475-916788 GCA_026546735.1 Forbesichthys agassizii
CACACACACACACTCACACACACACACACACACACACACACACACACACACACACACACACACACACACACACACATACTGTGGACCCCCTAGTCGGGTCCAAATGTGGTGGACAACGATAAAGCACTCAGTGAAACATTTATGGCTTTTATAAACAAGGGCCGGTGATTAATGTTGGCCCTCTTCTTTGGGATTTCTAATAAACTATGACACATTTACACCGCGGTCAGCGCTGCCAAAGGCCTATTAAACATGTCCGAGACGATACATGGCCAACACACACGCGCTTGCACGCACACACACATACGCACACTCTCACACAAACACACACACTAACAAAACAAGGAAATTAGACAAACAAAGGGTTGTTTGTGTTATTTTCTGTTTTCATGGGAACAATCGAGAGGTCATGTCCAATTTGCTTTGACATTTACGATTTAGTCTTGTCAACCTACCACTGCAGCTAATCGTTCCCTTTTTATTTTATATTATTATTATTATTTTATATTATTATTAATATTATTATTATGGCTTTGTACATATTGATGACACAGAAGCTTCATACTTTTTTACCAATAATTTAAACCATATAACACAAGAAGAGGGGACCAGACATAATGTGCCAGGGAAGGCACTTTATGTTTAACTTGTGGCTCAAAAATGTCAGAATTAATGTTGAAATGGAGGGAAAGGGTGGATGAGAACAATCAAAGAAAGAGAGAGAGAGAGAGAGAGAGAGAGAGAGTTTATTTTCTAGCATTCTCTTAAAATGCTTGACAATGAAACTACCACTTTTGTATATTTCAAGAGTAATTGTAATTAACATTTTTGTGATTGTGAACCTACTTGCTAAAGAAAAGCAAAGAGAAATAGAAAAAGCAGATGTTACAATGTAACAGCATGTGCTAATTTTAAGAGACAAATACCAAACCTGACTCACATTTACATCTACTCAGAAAGAGCAGTATTTGACACACTTTTGAGGAACTGAAATCACAAATGTAATGTTCACATTTGAACTGCTGAGTTGCTCCTGGGTTAATGTGAGTGTGTGGGTGGGTGGGTGTTAATGTGTAAGGGTGGGTGGCAATAAAAATAGCAATGACTACATCTCTCCACTGTAATAATCTAAAAGTGGAGACACATTAAACTGATTTGTCTTTTTCTCCATGTAAGAAAGTCAAATATCAGCACAATCCACAGGGAACATTAAGAAACCACCAGTTCTGTGAACCACGAGAGCCTTATGAACACCATGCACTGTACTGTACATCATTTTACCTTTAAGTGTATTCAAAGGCCATGACATCCATTCCATGCAGACACTGTAACTGTTAACGGTTCAGCAAACACAACACATCCTCAGATGGGCGAGATCTGTTATGGCTGGATCATCTCTCCGGAATAGGTTAAGACGGCAGCGCTTTCCGTTGACGCTAACAAACCTCCTGCCCCTCCCCCCTCCCCCCCCGCCCCTCCCCGCGTCCAATCCCTGCTGTTGCTTGTTGTTTTACTGCCCAGTGTTATTTTGTCAAAGACTGGAACATACCGCTTCATGGGGTAAAACCAAACCAGACATGTAAGGCAGGGCAGGGGAATGGTGAAGAGGGGGGCTGAGGTATACGGGGAGGGGCTGGCTGTATAGCGAGGGTACGCCAGGCACCCTGCTGGGCCTCCACTCATTGAAGTTGCTCTCTTTATTAGGGTCCCTGCCTGGCAGGGCAGCCAGGGTAAGAGGTAGGCTAGTCAACTACTGGAATGAAGGGTAGATGGGTGTGAAGGTATAGTTGAAGTTGCAATCTCTCCTTTCCTCTATTCCTTTCTTTGATATCCTGTCAAACAGAAATCAATAGCAGTCAATGTTTATGCAGTGCCTCTTCTTAATCTGTGGATAAAGCGTTTCGGCATCTTATTTTGAAAGTGAAATCCTTTGCAGCAACGGGGTTGGGCTCTTATTGTGAAATCCCAGTGGAGGGTAATTGGAATTCAATAGGAGTTAGATCATGGCTGCTGCCTTGGTTCCTTTGAGGGGAAAGCTATGGGGGATTAGCAGTCGTTAGCCCATGGTGATGTGAAGTGGAAAGGAACAGCTGGCTCTCAGCTAGCCACATGGTGTGTGTGTGTGTGTGTGTGTGTGTGTGTGTGTGTGTGTGTGTGTGATGTAGACAGAAAGAGAGAGAAAGAGAGAGAGAGAGAGAGAGAGAGAGAGAGAGAGAGGGAGAGAGAAGGGAGATAATTGTAATGTCTGTGTGTGAAGCGGGATGAGCGAAATAAGCTGCACGCCACAATGGTTTGAGATGCTAGCTCTACATGGGCGGGTTTGTCTCTCATTCTATTGTGTCTCCTCTCCTCTCCTCTCCTCTCATCTCCTCTCCTCTCCTCTCCTCTCCTCTCCTCTAGCCTTTCTGCACGTTCCTATGTGCTGCACCTAAACAACAACAGAAGTCTCTAGACGGCAGGGAGTCTACTAAACTCCCAGTCAGCCAGCGTGTTACGAGCTCTGCATACTTTTGTTATTTTATATAAAAGCCGGCAGGCAAGGAGGAGCGCCGAACGCCTCTGATATTTTATATAGAGGGTGGGGGGTGAAGTAAACAAGCCCATTAGGCATCTAGGGCCGGGGATCAGGCACGTGGCGCATGCTACAGTGAACAGGGACCACCTCGCACAACAAAGAACGCTGGAACGGGGACTCGTAACGTTTACGTTTTTATGATGCTCTGGGTCCGATGATCGTATAATCTGCTTCTGACTCTGATTCTGTTTATGGAGGAGCTGGGGCAGGCAGGCATTGTCACATGGCTTCCAGAACCAGCTCATTGTATATCAACCAGTGTGGGTACAAATATGTGTATAATATATACTGTTGATATCAATATATTTATTATGTTTCTATCCCTTCCATTATTCAGTGTGAGCTTTCCCAGAGAAAACCAGTTTGGATGGTTCTAAGTGGTTGGTAGATGGGATATCTGATCCAGATCTAGAGTATTTAAATCAAAACTAATGACAATGCAATAATATCAGGAGTATGCTATTTACTGTAATAATAAGCAAATGTATCCTTAATTGTTGATTGGCTATACCTTCCCCAGAAAATGTTTAATTGAACTCAAGTCAAATTATATTTTTTCTTTGTAAGATATGTCCATGAATAATTGAATTACAAATTATTTTTCCCATTGCATGACAAATATACTTTATGACAATTTGACAATATTATAATTGTCACTGGTAAAGCTGTCCCACAAGCAACGCTTCTGTACGTCACTTAATGCAACAGCCAGATCCAACTAGAGGTGTGAGGGGTTTTCTTAAACTCTTAACTTAAATCCAGAGATACTGTATGTCCTACTATGCTTCCCCCTTCACAGGCCTTAATCCAAACACTCCACGGACGACATCAGACCTGTCTCACCCCACGAGGTCAAAATGACAAGCCCTCCTACTCTCGTCAATGACAATCTCTCTCTCTCTCTCCAATCCCACCCCATCAAGCTATAAAATGGTAGAATACATTACAAAGAAGAGGGCTAATAGATTGGAATATTGCAGCCATACAATAATTCCATGAAAAAGTCAAGAAGGGATCATCGATCTTTTGAACTCCACAAGAAATCGAGGCTGAAAAATGTTCAAATAGAAAATGTTAATGCGAGGCTACTACATGTAATTGTGCCTGCACCATTCCCAGGGCTGCTCCCATTCAGACCACTTTATTAGCGCTGATTGAGGTTATGAATTATAAATGGGGGAGATTTCTATCTTCTCCTCCCCCTCATTGGAATTGAAGCATAATGACCACTGCCATTGTTTAACCTTCATAATAGTGTGGTCTCATTTCATTATTTTTCCCCCATTTAAAATGCCCACATTTTGCTAGTATTCATGCTAACTCTATCCCATTATATTTTGTTTAACTTTTTAAACTTGTTTTATATTTTATAATATATTATGTTTATTGTTCTTGCACTTACAGTAGTTAGCTACAGTTATAGGCTACAGTTACTAGTGTAGGCTACTATTACTAAAACCTACAGCAGTAGTCCAGTAATAGCATACTACTGGTTGTAGCTAATGTGTATTAGATAATAGAGCGTAACAGTAACCGCCCACTTTTTTTGGGAAGGAAAATTCCGGCACCTTGACTTTTGTAAAATTCTTATTTAAAGAGTTTAACGCCTGGAACCTGAACTGTGTACATAACACAATAGTGAAGAAACTACATTTCCCATAACCCATTGCAAATCCCAGAAAATGAATATTCTATATTCTATATTTATCTAGTTGTCATATGGTGGATATTATATTCTAATAATATAATATAATAGCTTTCATATTATTTATACTTTTAACATGAACAATAGTGCTTTTCAGCGCTAGCAATACTAGCCGACTAGCAGCACTAGCTGACATGACTTCCTGGGGTTTAAAACCATGGTAACAAAGAGCATCAAACTTCTCAGAGTTACAGCCCTGAAGCGCCAAATAACGCTTGCCAGATCAGGATCATATCACGAGGATAGCCAGCTACACCAATCAGAGACTTTAGGATTGTGGGTACTGTAGTAGTTATTTATGACATCGTAAATAAATCATGTTTATCTTCAAACAAGGTTGATACCATAGGAACTCGTGGATTCTACATGAGCATATACCATTTACTCACAACCTCGTAGCTGTAAAACATTTTATATAAGGACTTTCCCGAAAAGTCAATGGAAAGAATGAATGGAAAATGTACTTCCGAAACCATACTGTTACGCTCTATAGTAGCAGACTTGTTGTCGTATACACAATATACAGTACGTGCACACCACACACCACACACACACACACACACACACATGGGTTTAACACACAGTAGAAGCGGTAGTTCCATTTCTTTTTTGGGTAATTGCATAATAAGCCCTACTGATATGAGTGCTTGATGCTGTTGCAGGCAAGGGATGTAGAAAACGGAGGGCAGGGTGTTTTTATTTTCTTGGCATCATTTCTGAGAAGTTTGCAGTTTTTTTTTTCTTTAAGCTTTTTAAAGACCAGCAGCTCCACACCTACCATCCAGCAGAGTCCATTAGCCTAACTTGCTCACCCACAACCAGCCTGCTTTTATTTACAACATCAAACGTTTCACTTCATTAAATTACCTTTTTTTCCCCCTCTCTCTCTCTCTTTCTCTGCCTCCTTGTCCAGTTGAAACATGTTTTCCGAAACAAAAGGACGTCGGGCGGGAGACCGGGGGGGTGGCTGCAGTGGTTTTATAGGGGGAAATAATGGGTAATTGGGAGAAGGTATTTAATAGGGTACCGGCATTGCGCTGTAATGCATCTGTTGTTAAGGGGCCGCCCTCTCTCAAAGTGGAGGCCGCCACTCGATATTTTCTATTCTCAAAGTCGTTAACTGCTGTGAATGACTAGATGATTCTATCGTCCACACAGTTTTAGTGTGTGTTTGTCCGTATCTGTGATGTCACAGTGTGAGGCAGCAGGTTCTAGCCGTGAACAGCCGTGGGCGCTCAATACTATGCTAACGTGTGATAAAGTACAATAACATAAATAATATGTTCAATTGCATACATCAATTTAAGGTTTTCTATTGCTCTGTTTGTATTTTAAACACAAACGTGAAATTAATCTACTTTTATGTTTGATTTTAAGATTTCAAGCTTTCACTTTTCTTTATAATGTACCACTCAGTAATGCATGCTACTGCCCTGCACGTTGTCACGTTGCAACACAGACACCCCTTCCCCCAAACATTGAGTGGCATTTTGATTTGATGTAGGCCTGGGTGTGTGTACTGTCAGGTCTGCAGTTTGCAGCGTTCAGCGGGGCGTCAGTTGTGTGTGCATATAAATGAAAGCAGAGACAAGCGAGAGCTGAACGTTCTCCTGGGCGATCAATATTCCAATATCTTACATCAGGGAACTCCAATAACTACAACGCCAGGGACACTTCAATGGCAACATCAAGACAGCAATGTTCTCTCACACAAACACACATGCCCACACACGCCCACACATGCACACACAGACACAACACGTGTGCACACAAACACACACATAGACACACAACCACACACACACACACACACACAGGCATACAATTAGTGGCTCTCAGATAGTGATCAGGAAAGCACCATAAATCCATCCTACTTAGGAGAAAGCAATAATCCATTTGGAGACAGGTTTCAATACTAACCATGTCACGGTGATGTGGTCACCAAAACTGATGGGGATCATTTCAGCTCATTGTACATTGATAACTTTTCTGAAGCAATGAAAGGAGATGGTCCATATTGCCAGCAGCAATGATACAAATTAGTAATCAATGCTCATCTATGTGGTTAATATAATGGGGAGAGGGGGATATAAAGGAAGGCATCACAAATAATGGCAGGTTATGATAGTGAACAGCACTGACTCTGGTCCTAACCTCACCCAGGTCTCTCGCTGTAGCAGAAAAGGGCCGAACACCCTTTCAGCACATTCCAATAAAGTTGTTTGAAACTTGTGTTTGCCTGAACGTCTATTCTGTGTGAGATAACACTTCAAACATGGCGATTATCCAAACCGGTCTTCACTAATAATGACATGTATCTTTTGGTATGTGAGTCTGACCTGCGGTGGTTGCTGTGCCCAGTCAGTTCAGGCAGTTACATTATTCACACTCTCACGTTCCAACCAAAGTTATTAAATGGCATCCATTAGCGCCCGGACATCTTTGTTTGGACGCCAGGCAATGAGACTGAACTAATGACCCTCAGCCTAATCCGATTAAATAGGTGTGTGAGCATGTGTGTATTTTTTATGTTTGTGTGTTTTACGCATGACCCCAATGACCGGCGGTCATCGAAGTAGTGATCGCAACCAGTCAATACTACCTTCACCAACCTCAACCTCAGTACAGCCCCCCTCCACACACACACACACACACACACACATATCCATAACACCCCCCTCGTCCAAACCCCAAGCCCATTCAAAGCCCCCCAATCAATGTCGAATTCTGGGTTATTTATTGAATAATCAAAAAGGTATTATGGGGAAGGCAGGGTGGCTAGCCTGCAGTGGTTGACAATGGGAGAAGACTATTTATCAAGCTAGCTGTCTTGCATGTGTTTAGAATTAGGCTAATTAGCTGCCATGTAAACAGTAGAGCTAGCATCTGGCGTTCTGACAGGCACACGCATTATTCACGTGCCACTTATCATCTCTGATGTGTGAACTGAGAGGGCGCGCATGCGCACGTGCGTGCGTTCACTCGAGGTGATGTATGGGTTTGGAGCTTGGTAGGCTGTGTGCGGTTGAGGACTGTGTGTGCAGTGTGTGCAGTGTGTGCAGTGTGTGCAGTGTGTGCAGTGTGTTTGTGCGTGTGTTTGCCTGTAGGGCTGTGCACTTGTAAGAATGTATTCAATGTTTCTGTTTCTGTTCTGTTTATGTTGCTAGTCTCTGCAGTGATGGCTGTTTTATTCGGCAGTGTTTCTTCTTACTCTAATTATTATTTTCTTTGCTTCCTTTTCAGAAAATGTTCTTTAATCCAAAAACCTGATAAGTCTGATGGCACTTTAAAATGCCAAAACTATGCATTGAACCTTCCGAGCAGCATTTTCATAACCCCCCCCCCCCCCTCCCCCAGAAAAAGTAGTTTACAACACATCCACAAGCTACTGCATATTATTAGATGGATACAGGCTGAGCCTGTGCAGCCTAATAAAAAAGGCAGAGTCTATAATCAATGTAGAAAATTATGGGGTGGGGGGGGTGGGGGGGGGGTGCAGTATTGGAAACCCAGAGTCCCTGGGCCACTTGTAAACTAATCTGCCAGGGCAGGCTTTGTGTTAGAGGTCAACAGACATCATTACAGTGGGTGTGCAGAGGGCAAAGGAGAGGGCAAGACAGTGTGTGTGTGTGTGTGTGTGCGTGCACAGAGGGCAAACGAGAGGGCAGGGTTGGTCGCAGTGGGCAGATCATCTTTCTCTCCAGAGCTTTGGCCTGCGAGGGAAGGCGCTGTTGAAAGCATACCACTTAATCCAAGACTTATTCTGAGGCATGAAGAGCAATTTGTGTTAAAAACAAAACTAAAGATCAACACTTATATATATATATATATATATATATATATATTATACTGAAAGGTTTTCTAGAATTCCATCGTAGTTGAAAAGCAAAGAGCTTGAGGAAACAATAGATTATGTTCATGTATTCTTGTGTCGTACACATAATGCACCATATAGTGTAATCATCTTTGCAGTGCATGCAAAGGTGTGTGTGTGTGTGTGGGTGTGTGCGTGCGTGCGTGTGCGTGCTTGTGTAGTGTATGTGTGAGCGCTCGCAGAACCATAAGATAAAGCCACATCTCGTGTGTGTGAAATAAAGTGGGGTCCCTCAACGTGCTCCTCTTGAACAGTCACTTACAGACGCCATGCATTACCAAGCAATCGCCAGGCCTCACGGATGCTGATCCTGCCTGAACTCCACGAGGAGCACGAGACGATGGGAAAGGAAACAACGAAATATGAAGAAAGAGAGATAAATAATGTAAATATTTGTGTTGTCGTCCTCCCCCCCACACACACACACACCCCTGCTTTTAAGACCCCTGGCCTGTCAACACTTATTGCTTGTCACCATATTTTCGTCCCTGAAACACCATTAGAAGCAGCCAGTGTTGGGCTGCAGTAAGTGAATTAGGATTGGCTTTTGCCTCCCCTGGCCACAGAGCGAGCTAGGGTTACCCACAATAAGATCACAAGCAGGCCAATTTTGTTTGCCGCCGCCATTCAAAACAAACAAAGGGCACCTAATAGCCTTGAAGCATCTGCGGCCTCTCTCGGACGAGAGCACGCCCGTGACGGCTCGGTCGATAGACGCGGACAGATAGATGGACACGTAACGGGCCCCCCCCGCACATAACACCAATACACAAGAAAGGCACACGCATGAACACACATCTCTGTTTTTTTTTTCTTCTTTCTGATAGCTGTGAGCTGCCTTTAGCGCTGGTTAGCCGTTGCTGTGAAAGTGGCCTGAGTGCTTCTGAAGACACTGATCATATCAGAGCAAAGAGCAGAATAGAGGTTTATCGACTTAGAGAGAGAGAGAGAGAGAGAGAGGGGGGGGGGGGGGGGAGACAAGGGGAAGCCAAAAAAACGGCCATGTCTAGCTTCAACATTGGTGATCTAATCTGAGGGCATTACACTGACAGACAGGCCAAATAATCACAAGTTACTATTTGAGGAGAAAGCTTGTGAGATAGGATGGGCGACTGTTAGTGTGTCGGGATATTGGGATTGAATGTGACGGGCACTGACACGCTCTGTGTTCGGGAAATGTGCTAAGTTTTTCTCAGTTTGAGATGAACATTCTGTTCAATTGGTGAAATAGAGATGCCATATATTTGAGATGATTAATCAACCATCCAGAAAGTACCGCCCTCTCGTTGGGGTGGTGTGGCATGCAAAGAAGAATTGACCATACTACGATGGTGGGAAGATCAATTGTTGTTTTACCTTTGTAGATATCTGAGGGTAACCTGACATGCAAGACGGATTGCTCTTCCAGTCCACCTGGAGAGCCGTGCATCAAGACTGTTTGTAAAAGGGCATGCACTTGGCATTTGATTGGATGAACCATCTTGTAGATTTTCCTGTTGTCAAACCTTAACCATGCCGCACACCTAAACAACACCTGTATAGCTATTAATACCACGCTTTGCTACAATATAACGTGGACAAATTCACAATGCTTTTTAGGCTTTCCAGACTGATTCACACGGCAAAATTCCACTGAAGCGAGACCATCCTGATCTCGCGAGCCTAATCTGAGGGTGATGCGTGACAAAACTGTGGAATAACAGGAAAGACACTCCTCAATCCACTGTTCAACCCCCTGTGGCCAAACTGTAAGTAACAGGCATGTAAGCACTGACCTAACACTGCACCCTGCTAACGACGTTAGCTTGGACATCTAAAGCGTCGACCTCGCACTGCTCCTGCCGGCGCGGTGACATTGCAAGCACCCACAGTGATCAAGCACGCACGCACACACGCACGCACACACACAGACTCCCAGATCCCTTGGGCTAGCCATTAAAGGATATTCCTTTACTTGTCACCTCTCATTACAGGCCATTAGCTGGGGACTATCACTTCTTTCTACAGGTTTGTGTGTGTGTGTGTGTGTGTGTGTGTGTGTATGTGTGTGTGTGTGTGTGCAGGGGTCATTGAGTGGCTAACAACTGGGCTAATGGGGTTAGCAAAGGGGACCAGCTACATGGTTACACCTGCCCACAAACACACACCCTGGGGGTATTGATAGCAACCGCTGTTTCACCTTTGGCACTATGACCCCACCGACAATGTGTTTATTTATTTTTGTCACCTGCATTCATACACACACACGAACACATATCTTAAGGGTCATTACTGTAAAGGCAGGGTCAGTCATTCTGTTAACTTCAAGCTCAAATCAAAACAGTATCGCTCCGCGGTCCTCCGCGGCGGCACCTCACACATAGAAATGCAACGTGAAGCAAAGCGTGCTACGGCTTTGTTGACACGAGCGGTGTTCGCCACTTTGTTTATGTTCCAATATACAGAGCCAGGGCTGTGTAGAAGTACCGGATTTCTTTTTCACACACATAGAACGGTAAGATAGTGAAATTTGAGGATTTTTTAAATTTGACTAAAGTGTATTAGCCTACATTTAGCTTAAAATTACAGACTATACCTTTAGGTATACATATATTTTCCTCGCGAGAACATCCTGATATCGCGAGTGTCATCATAATTTCGAAGAATTTCAAAGAATCAGTCTGGAAAGCCAGGAAATCAAAATAATTTTGATAGAAGATATTATCGCAATTATTAATTATATATATTTATTAAACTCTTAAAATGGCACTAAATCATACTTTATCTTACATTTTGTTAAACAATCATTTTCATCATTATGACACATTTACTGTATTTTTTTTGTGTGATTGTACAAGTAAGCTAAACAGCTTTTTTCAAGTCACTTCATTCAATTCATGACTATCACGATAATGGCATACCTGCCATTTGGCAGAAGGTTTGGCAGAAGGTTTCAGAGCGCAGCGGTGCCATAATATATACCACATGTCAGACACAGGATCATTTGCCCATGCTCACCTCTGCCTCTGTGTTGGGTCATCAGGTTCCACATATTCCTCACATTAACTGAGAAACACCAATTAGATTTTGTATCACTATGAAATCGGGAGAATACAACTTTAGGAGCAAAGGACTTTCAAAGCCTGGTGTGGTCTGTTCTGTATCGCCCCCCCCCCTCCTTAGGTTTTACTGTTGAAGGTCACCAGAGGACCTACTTTTCTCAGCGGTGCGGAACCTGAGGTTTCCTAACGTATACTTCCACCTCCGAACACCCTTGTATTACATCTCAGCAGATAGAATTACAATATGAATGGGTCCTAAGACATGCAACATAGGGTTTTATGAGTCTGTCCACCTGCTGATGAACTCTACCCAAAACTATAAAGCTTTTGCAAAAAAAATAAAATAAATAAATAAATAAATAAAATAAAAAATGATGATGCATAGTGTTTGCTGTGGTAGGATATACTGGAGACAGTGGTTTTAGTCACTTGCTTTTATCCCCGTTATCTAGATCTTCAACACTTGACAAACTCTTTGTGTTATTGGGTCAAAAGCTAAGGATTAAAAGAAATGCTTTAAAATGATTTATTTGACTGTAGTATCTATATTCTTGACCATGTTTTATGTGCTGAAATTGAGACATTTAAATATGTTAATATTTGGATCTGGCGCCCGTTGTGCTTTTAATAAAACTCATTAGCATATTGGTGGTCTATTGGTGGTTTATTGGTGGTATTATGTCACTTGGGGGGTTTGTCACAGGTAATGGTTCTTCAGGCATGTGTAGAAGTGTGTGTGCGTGTGTCTTTACAGTACTCGTCAACATTTGTGATATACACACGGCTGTGTGTGTGTGTGTGTGTGTGTGTGTGTGCGTGCATTCATGTGTGTGCATTTGAATATTTCAGTGTGCATGTGCATGTGTGTGTGTGTGTGTGCGTGAGCGTGCACACGTGTAATAGTGAGCAAGGCAGGCAGGCCATCCACAGTGATTAGTAGTAAACTTTTAACGGGGAATCCATACATACGTCTAGAAGTCAGCTTTACGAGGACATTTATACAGGCACGCCTTGTCGTGGCAACCTGGACCAGACACAGCCAGGACATCCGCACTGTCCTACACACACACACACACACACACACACACACAAGCATGCATATGCAGAAACACTATGTCTTGCCCCTGTTATAGCAGTGCCAAAGGGACCAGCACTTTCACAGTGCTTGGGGGCCTAAATGAAGGTATCACGGCTCTTATCCACCCCCCCTCCCCGACCTCCCCCACCCCACCCCGCTGTAATAAAACCCAGTCAACAAGGCCCTGCCGCGGGCTACACATAATGGGCTTTTTATTTCCATTTTGTCACTCCGGTCCACGAAATTAAAGCCCAATTTGGTGAATGGAGGACATGACGTTCTCAAGGTCACCACGGGAACCAACGGGTGAAGAGGACACCTTGGGGTTACAATATTTTACCTTATCTAATTTTACTGTATGCTGTCTAATCTTGTTGTCTTATCTTATCTTATCTTATATTATCTTATCTTATGAAGTACAGTGAAATATATTATTTCGGTTAAGATTCTATTTTTACATTTAAATTTCCGTTACAAAACAAAGGCAAATCATTCCTGAGCTAGTTCCGTTAAAGCACATAGCACATAGAACCCTGTGCAGAGAAAGCCCACTCGGCCATGTTGCTGTTTGCTGTTTAACACAGCAGTAAGCTAGCCGCTCCACTTTAGAGCTCAGAGCCACAGATGGCGGAGAGCAGACAGACTGGAGAGACATACTGCGGTTTGTTTTAGCAAAACATTTGTGGAGTAAGCCGGATCAAGTCTGACAAGCAGGAGAGCGCACTAATTACAGACAACAGGTAACAACACTAGCTTCAGCCCACTCACTTACCCAGTAAGTAAGCTATCCCCATGTCTACAGGTCAAAGGTCAGCCCAGTGTTGCTGTGCCAGGGCAGCCTAACTTGTGTGTGTGTGTGTGTGTGTGTGTGTGTGTGTGGGTGTGTGTGTGTGTGTGTGTGTGTGTGAGAGAGTGAAAGGGAGAGAGAGAGAGAGAGATAGAGAGAGAGAGAGAGAGAGAGGGAGAGAGAGAGAGAGAGAGAGGCGAGTACATGCCATGTGGAGGTATTCAGTAATGAGAGGGACAAAATACATTGCAAACAATGACAGGTGTCTTGTTAGCTTAGAGTTACGTTATTAGGACACACACACACACGCACACACACACACACGCACACACACACACACACGCACACACACACACATGCACGCACACACACACACACTCACTCCTGTGAGGTCTTATCGCAGCCATCTGTTGCTTCTTGGGAGCAACATTGGATTTTAGCGGCACGTCATTTGTCTGACATAATTACAGTCTACATGAAAACAAAGCAACATATTACAGTGGCCTGAGTCCAGATTCAGAGAAGACACAACAACAGGTGCGTGTGTTATGCTGTAACTAATGTGAAGTGGATGATAATGTTGTACAATTCTCATATTTTAATTCAAATGGGTTTTACTATATGTTCAACCTTTCTTATTGGCATCCAAACTCATGATGTTTAGATGCCAGTGGTTTTTCATTATTTTATTGGTTTAGCACATGGTCATGGTAATGCCGTGATCTAGGGGCTGGGATTGCACTTGTGTGTTAGGGAACAATGTCAGCTTTCCATTTTAAAGCAAGACAGACGGCATGTGGGATCCTCTAAGCTTTGGTCTGGAGAGTGGCCACCAACCCCAGGAGAAGCATTAAGTGAATGTCTTTTAATAATGAGGGCGCTGTTTTAGGTGATACTCCACTTGATTGAGTGAGAGCTCTATCGCCATGTAGAAGGAGAGAGACGGACATGAGACAAAATGGCGAGACGTGATGAGAGCTTCAACCCAAAGAATGCCACCGCAAAAATGAGATCAATAGAATTAAATATTCAAAGACAAAGACAGAGAACAAACCAGGAACTAACAAGGATCAAACCAACTAGAGGATGAGTGAACTCTCTCGGACAGATGGAGCGGTCACGAAAAAGACAGGTAGCCTCCGCGTGAACCTCGTCCCCCTCCTTCTCTCATATTAACCCCATCCTCATCCCACAAAAAAGCCCCCCCTCCCCGAATATTGTGAACCCCCGCAATCTGTCATGCTATTACCTCGCTGTCTCTTTCATTATCTGCCATGAACTCTGGGTAACCTCAGCCCGACCATTCTTTATGTCACGGGCCGCGCCGCAGCCTGTGATTTAGACCTGTGCCGTCCACCTAATTTGATTTCATCATCACCGGCCACGGCGGGAAATGGAGGATGATGGCGGAGGAGGCAAGGAAGGAAGGAAGGAAGGAAGGAAGGAAGGAAGGAAGGAAGGAACAGGAAGGAAATTAGTGGAAAGGAGAAAGAGAAGAAAATGAACAGATGTAGAGAGGATAGGTGGAGGAACGAATGAGGAAGGAATGAGTTCTTGTTGGAAGGCGGGGCGTTATGTCGGTTAGCGTTAGCTTAATGACTTGAAGGGGCTAATAATGCAATCAGTGCAGCCGTTACATGGTCGTAATATCGGCCGTTAAATGCTGACAACTATCAGCAACCAGCATTAGTCTGTCTTCTCGCTCCTCTCCTCTCCTCTCCTCGCTCTGGTTCTCGTTCTATCACACTTTTCATTCTCTGAGAGCCCTAGTTAGGCTATCACTTGCTCTCTCCCTGTCACGCTATCTTTAACAACAGCTGTTGGACATTTTCAACATCCTACCGCCCGTGTTCCTTTATTTGCGCAATTGTGTTGTCTTTCATTTAGTCTCTCTCTGAAGGAGAATAAACGTGTGCAGCGCTGCTAATGATAGCGACACTGCTTCCACAGGCTAACGCCTACATACACACATACAGACAGTGCCCTCCTCTGTCTGACAAACAGACACAGAAACTGTCATTGTGGGGTAATCATCCGCCATTAGGCTACATTGGCCAAAGACAACAAGCCAGAGTGCCTTCACAGCCAAACCGGTCATTATGTTTCACTCAATACACCATAAGGAACGAGAACAACACGACACGCAGTATACGCGTAAATATGGCGCACTTCCACTTGAGCCTCCGCTGAAAATATGCTACGTGTTGTGTTTTCGTTAGCTTAGTGTGACATGTTAAGAGTATGTGTGTGTGTGTGTGGTGCAAGAGAGAGAGAGAGAGAGAGAGCGAGAGAGAGAGAGAGAGAGAGAGAATAGATAGTTTGTTAACTGTCCAAACAATTTTTGTTTTGTTTTGTTATGCTTTTGGAAAATTGTCTTTGAGCTTTCATGCCAATAAAGCGAATTTAGAAAGAAAGAACGAAATAAATAAATAAATAAATAAATAAAGACTTCACATAAAGATCTATGAATATCTTTGACTTGAACTAGTGAGAATAGATTGCTGACATTTTAAGGTGTGTGTGTATGTGTGTGTTTGTGTGTGTGTGTGTGTGTGTGTGTGTGTGGGGGGGGGTTGCATATGTGTGTGTATGTGCATGCATATGTGTGTGTGTTTACAACTAGATAATTACATCAACAGGGATATATATATACAGGTGTTTGTATAGAATCATGATACAATACACAGGCCTAAGCAGCTAAGAGTCCAAAGCAGAGGTCTTCAAAGTTTTTCGGATCAAGGATCCCTTGGCTGATAGAATCACGGCACAGGACATATGGTATTACTTATTTTGTTGCCGGGCCAACAGTGATGTGCAGGGCAGCCTATAGTGCCATGTATAAAGGTAGGTCACTAACTAAGCCATTAAAATAATGATTGACAGATGTATACTTATAGCACATGTTGTAATGTTAATTTATATTTTCTGAGATTTACATTTTTGGACAAAAAAACATTTGAGATCAAATAATTTGGAGGACCTCCTGCAGTACCACTGAGGACCCCCTAGGGGTCCCGGACCCCCAGTTGAAGATCTCAGGTCTAAAGTATAGTGTAGCTCCTCCTTGGTTAAATGGTTGTACATTTGAACATATACAATAGTAACTATCTCTCTAAAATGCATACTGTATCCCTTATTTGTATTACAAATACTGTATACTGTATATCAGGGGTGCCCAACCCTGGTCCTGGAGAGCTACCGCCCTGCATGTTTTAGTTGTCTCCCTGCTCCAACACACCTGATTCTAATGAATGGCTCGTTATCAGTCTCTGCAGAAGCCCATTGATTTGAGTCAGGTGTGTTGGAGCAGGGAGACATCTAAAACATGCAAGATAGGGGCCCTCCAGGACCGGAGTTGGGCACCTCTGCTGTATATGCACTATATACGCATAAGATAATTCCTCTTTGGTTTCTGTACTGTAGTAATATTAACATAGCTTTAAAGTGTAAAAGTATGCCATGCGTCACTGACGGTTACATTTAATTGGTGCCAGTCACTCTGCCAGTCTGTGCCTCCATCTGCGTAGCAGGCACATACTGTGTGTGTGTGTGTGTGTGTGTGTGTGTGTGTGTGTGTGTGTGTGTGTGTAGGTGTGTGTGTGTGTGTGTGTGTGTGCGTGCCTGGGCCTTAAGAGGAAGGATTAGAGCAAATGAGTGTCTGCATTCTTGTAGGTTCTCTCTCTCATAACGGCAGGGAAAACGATTAAGAATATATTGTATATTTGTGTGTGTGAGAGAGCGTAATACCCATTAAAAGTGGCGATTGCATCACTCATCGGGAAGCACGTGTGTAGGTGTTTCACCTAAATGTGTCCTCTCCAACATATAAAGTCCATGTGTTCCATTTAGTCAGGATGTCAAACTGAAAGGTTGTGTTCACTCTAATGTAAGGGGGTCACACTCAAATGTAAGTAAATGTGTGCAAGTTTTCTGGCAGCTATTTTAATGTCATGTGATCATATAAAGGTATGTACAATATATTGTGTGTGTGTGTGTGTATATATACAGTATATTACCTCATGTTAGTCTTAATCAAAGAGTTATATGCTCTTCAGTGAGAGTGCAATATAGGTGGAGTGTAAAACAGTAAAATTGGACTTACCTGAAAGGAAACGGCATATTGGTACACGGCACGACACATGGAAAAGAGATGGAGAGGGGGAAGAGAGAATGAAGGACAATATTAGTAACATTACTAAGCAACATATGGCCTGTGTTTCCCCATCCAGACGCTTTACAGCGTGTAATGATCTTTATATGAAAAAGAACCCATTTCACAGCGCTGCAAAATGACCATAAACTGTAAAGTCACATCATTCTCGACCACAGTAATTATGTGAATAGCATGCATGTCAACAGTTGCGGGCGCGTCATGCTTTTGTGCGTGCGTGTGCGTTTGCTTGAGCAGGCATAAAGACGTTTTTGAATTCCACCCAACAGAACAGGCCTTTAATACTCGAGTCGGGAAGCAGACATTTCTCTCTCCCCGCGACCGCAACCTCCCTCCCTCCATCTCACTCTCCTGCTTGCTCTGTCTATTCTCCTGACATCTCTCCCTCCCTCATCTCTCACTCTCTCTCTCTCTCTCTCTCACACACACTCTCATTCTCTCTCTCTCTCTCTCTCTCTCTCTCTCTCCTGCTGCGGTGTAAACACAGATTGTTAGGTGAGGGGTTAAAAGTGTTGTGCTTACATTCTCTGGGCACTAATCTGATTTCTGTTCTCTTTGCGCATCTATATTTATTTGGTTTTGTCAACACTCACATCTCTGCCTCCCCCCCCCACCCCCCACCCCTCTCCCCTCATCTCTCTGCCAGTGTATTGATCGCTGCTAATGGATTGGCTCTGATTCCGGAGACGTCTAACATGCTTTTCAATGCTTTTCTTTTCACCCGGGGAAATCAATGAGGAAAAGGCCTGCGAAATTTAGACAGGAGCGGGTTTTAAGGAATCCACAATCACACACAGGAACAGGCCTACAGGAGCTTTTAGAAGGTTTGTCTGTGTGATTTGGTGGCAAGGGATGGCAGGTATGTGTGCTCATATGTGTGTGAGTGTAGTCGTTGGTTTGTCTATCAATCAACACGATATGTCTGTCTTTATCCCTTTTCAACAAAATAAACACTTATCGAAAATACAGAGTTTCTAGGGGTCTTTCTGAGCACTGACATACTTGAGGGTCTCATGTTTGACAATGATCAATGTCTAGATCGTCCTAACTGATACTTAACCAGCGCTGCTTCGCCCCCCGGG
>JAODLL010000009.1:949311-961398 GCA_026546735.1 Forbesichthys agassizii
ATATATATATATATATATGTGTGTGTGTGTGCATGCATAGTTTAACACATATGCACAAACACACACAGCTGTCATGAAAGGACAGATGCATGTGCAGCAAAACGCTAACATACACGGTACTTTACTATACTATACAGTGGTGTCATCAAAACCAAACTTATACTACATGTAGAACCTTGTGTTTCATATGAATACGTACTTTTTAATGGCAATTTAAATGAATGCCCGTTAATGAAAGCCATTTCCACTCACACTTCTGCACAATATGGTCCCGGTGCGATTTTTGCTGCACTAAAGATCCTTGTTAATGCTAACACCTAGCAAGGAAGCAGGATGAACACATAACATGCACATACACACACACACACACACACACACACACACACACACACACACACACACACACACACACACACACCACAACAACAACAACAGCATACTGAAAATCTGAACAACCACACAAATTAATTGTGAGAACCACATAATTAATTTGGTCATTTTAAGTGTAGAAGCTCAACGTCTACATACTGTACAGTACATAGTCTTCATTGGCAGAGAGACAGACAGACAGACAGACAGAGAGCGAGAGAGAGAGAGAGAGGAGAGAGAGAGGAGAGAAAGAGGAGAGAGAGAGGAGAGAGCGAGAGAGAGAGAGAGAGAGAGAAATAGTAATAGAGAGAGACATGAGTCACACTCTGACTGTTGCTCAATGAGCGAGCGGCCTGCAACGCCACCTCTAATCTGTGTCCAGTCAGCCCTGACACACACACACACACACACACACACACACACACACATTCTGCTACATGAACAATCTCTTTACTCTTTACTATTTACTAAATTACTATTCTGTTGTTGTAGGGGTTTGTGTGTTTCTGTGTGTGTGTGTATGTGCATGTGCGTGTGCAAGTGCATGTGCATGTGTGTGTGTGTGTGTGTGTGTGTATATGTCTCTGTCACTGCAGGCCAGGTGCTCCTCGGGGTCCAGTGCTTTTCCTTTTGGTTTCGAGGGTTTGATAAATGACGGGCGAGAAACAGAGGGAGAAGAGAGAGAATTTGATAAATTATTGCGTGACTGATAGAGAGCGATTCCCTCACTTCTCTAAGGTGTGTTTGCCATGGCTTTGTTGGCCTGGGAATTTGTCAGTCTGTGTAAAACTGGGCTCCTGCGTACTGCACAGTATCGGTGAGTTCAGATGAGCAGACAAAGTTTAACAGGGTAATACGTTTTTATTGGACACTGAGGACAGCTCTTCCCCTTTGCAATGGCAGTAAGGAGTGGCTAGTCTCATTCCTCCATTAGCACTACGTCACATGAGCTGTGCTGAGCATCTGAAACATACATTCCCTGTAAGCTCGACATAGCTTGGACATTCGGGAAGTGATACCGTCAATTTCCATTGGGTGTTACCATTGTCCCTCACAATGTATGTATCCGTAATTTTTGGTGCGGCAAAAAGCGCAGTGCTTTATTTACTTAAAATTTTTATTTTAGGCAATAACTGTAGCCTGCTGTACTAATTGTACAGCTTTACAAGACCTGAAAACAACCGGTCATGTCATTGAGTTTTCCAACAAATTCGTCATTGCAAATGTAATGTTAGATTTGGACATTGAGTTACGTAGTTGGTCGTCAATCACAATACCTCTCCTGTCAAGTAGGCGGGTACTCACGCAGTTAGCCTGCGCTGTGTCTCAGACTTTACGTAAGTAAAGGCTGGCTCTGCGAGACTAGGGAGTGGCGAGCAAGGATCTCTCTGAGGAGGGGGGCCCAAGTTCCTCAAAGGGGGTTGACAAAACATGTAAGATAATAGAAAACAATATTTTACAAAGACGTCAAAGGTGAACAACACTGTCTATGTGTAAAACAAGAAGCTTTAATGTACATTGCAAAATTATAGTTTGCATGCAGTACCAATATTTACATGTCCACATAAAAAATAGTCACAAATAGCAAATATGTTGTACATGTATATGTAAATACAGTACATTTGCTTGATTTATATAGCAGCATGAATCTAACAAAGAAATATACATAAAGCATGTTAAATTACATATTAAAAATTTATCAATTAAATTGTAAATGAGTAAATATACAGATATATGTTATACGGCACGTACTCTGCCTACTGCATTTCGATATTGTTTGTTGACCTGTCTTTTTTTTTTCTTCCAACAATTCCAACATACCAATAATGTAAGTGTACAACAGACATCTGTGTTACTTTTTAAACAAAAATATGGTCCTACTAGCAACACCCTGTTCAGTGTGCTACCATTAATGTCTGATGGCTTCCCTGTATATCCATCAGCTTGTCTGCCAAGTCACCTGTCTGTCTGCCCATACGTTTTGCTGTCCGTGTTGCCGTCAATTTGTCCATTTCTCTCTGTCAAGCTGTCTGCTGGTTGATCTACCTGTCAGTGTGTGTGTGTGTGTGTGTGTGTGTGTGTGTGTGTGTGTGTGTGTGTGTGTGTGTGCTGGAGAAGTAGTACACTAAGGAGCAGCTGTTAAAAAGTAGTAAAAGTTTCTGTAACGACAAACATCTCAAATACAATTCTTAAGGCTAATATGGTGGACATTTGCGGTGCTGTGTAGTGAAGATTCCATGGCGTGCCAAGGATTCACATTTGAGCAGCAGCCAGAGCTAATGCTATTGCATATTGACAGGAGAGCATGAATACAGAGGGCAGACCTGGATAGCCTCGCAAGATCCAGATGGTCTCGCGAGGCTTTCCAGTTCTGCCCTCCAGTCCATCATTATCACTATAATCAGTCTGGAAAGCCCAGAAATCATTACGAATGTGTCCGAGTAGCATCTGAACTTAACAATCATCGGTGTATTGATAGATATACGGGCGTGTTATAGGCGTGCGGCGTGGTTAAGGTTTGCCGACAACAAAAACGACGATTCATCCAATCAAGTGCCAAGTCATTTTTTAAGTGCTTACCCTGTTCAAACGGTTTCGATGGACGACTTCCCAGATGGACTTGTGACTAACAATCCATCTTGCATGTCAGGTTAAAAACTGTATAAAGCGAACACTTGTTGGTATGCAGTTGGATGCGCATTATTAAAAACTTTCTACGGTACACTCTTAGAGAGCAGACACATTGCTTTGGTCATGTCAATGTCTCTGTTTGCATCTCAAAACCCATGTTCACTGGATACTGACACATTCTTTAACTTGTTCGAGGAACTGGCAGATTCTACAAACGTCTTAGACATATTCTGCTGTCTACTATAGGAAAGGCTCTGTATGCCGAGATAGCCTTTTGATTAAACGCCCCTCCTGTTCAGCTCAAATGTTCAGCCATAGAAACATATTTAGGTAGTTCCAGAAAACTACAGGCATAGAATAATAAGATAAATTGAGAACTACACAGGATTTATTGTAGTCTAGGCTATCAATAGACTAGAATAGTCTTTTTTGCTTTCCCTGTCTGTTATTTGCACCGAACCAGCATGTGGCTGAGACTTTCACACAGTCCTTCACATTGTTAACACTGTAGCACTGTATTTAATAGTTGTAATGGCGGGGAGCGGGAAGGGCAGGTTTCTGAGTAAATATTAAAAGTTTTAATGACGAAAACACGCAAACACTCACCACCAGCAAACAGGGAACAATCGCCGACTATAAACCAGACCAAAGACCCAACCTAAATACCCACACAAGACCCACAGGTGCAAACAATAGAAAATATGTGTGAAGACCCGTGAGACAGAGAATGCTGGGAATGTGTACATCTGGCACACCGAGGCAGGGGCACCCAGGCCCTGGTAATGGTGATTGGGGAGGTGGGGAGCGGCCCTGGACTTTAGAGTACCGCTTCCCCAAGACCACGGCTACTAGACGGGGAAAACAACAACAAAAAAACACCCATGGGAAAAGGTCAGGGACAGGAACCCTCCGGAGGACGGAACCCTCAGGGGGCCAAGCGGGCCGAAGGTGGTGACCGAGGCCGGACTTAAAGACTATGAATATAATATGAAAAACTTGAATTTCATACTCAAGCATATTATCTTCTTTCAAACTGCACTATAGGCTATTGTCACTGCAGTTTTAACATGGACCTATATATTAGCTTGGAGTGGTTCTTAAAGAACAGTAAGAGGAAGAATCGCTGTCTTCTTTCAAAGCATATAACATCCTTCCTGACTGATTGCTAGTTTGTGCTTCGGTCAGTTGATAGGCTCTGGGAATTGCGGGTTTTTTAAACAACACACAAGCAGTTGTGTAAAATAATCTTGTTAAAGGTTTTTTGTTTGACTGTGTCATCAGTGCAATAAATGTATAAAACGTAATGCTGACGGATTATGTTGTCCAATTGCAACATAAACAAAGAAAACAAAATAGGCCCAAGGATGGAACCTTGCGGAACACCACAAGATATCATCAATGAGATTTCAGTGTAATTATCAGAAGAGACCACAAATGTTCTATTAGACAAATTGGACTTACTTATAATTGGACCCTATAATGCAGTACCAGAAATCCCTACCCAGTGCTAGGTCACATATCTAATGATATTAAGCATAACAGGACATCAACTAAGTTGCATAATGTAAAGTCTGTAAAATGCCCTGTAAACATTTCCAAAAATGCATTATATATGTTTAAATATTGGTGATGAGGGAGGTCTGTAGGCTCCAAGTTGGTCATACAACATTCTACCTTAACTTTTACCTCTAATCAGCAATCCTAGTATTCAATGGTGCTCTTTAGATGCCAGGTTAGAGTTACACACACATTTTCTGCCAGTGTCTATTAATCCATTAAAGTAGCCTTGCCAACACCCTGGTCACCACATCTATAAATATATATTCGCCTCTCCACGTTTATCCGGCTTCCTCTTCTTATAAAGAGTCTCTTCGTATAAAGTCAGGTTCTGTCATTTGAGATTAACTCACAATTCAAGTTGAACTGAAGCAGCGCATCACTGGAGTACTGTGTTCTATCACTGTAGACAGCGCCGATGACTTGATCTCGAGGCAAGACGTCAAAAAAAGACAATGGCATTATAAAGAAGATCAATTTCACTTGTACACATTTCAGATGATTCAAAAGGAAAAGGAATCTTACAAACATTTAAAACACAAACATGAGGAAGCCAACTAAAACTCTCACTGCCGGTTACTGCATGTACGTGCGACCCTCAGCCCTGAGAAGGGAATTAGTGTGTGTACAGTATGTGCACACCTGACACTTGCTAAGGTGTTTCAGTTGGATTCAATGAGGGTAATGGTCACAGGGTTAGGGTTCAAATGTCAAACACAGTACAGTGTCGATGTTACAGTGCCCCAGAAGGCTCCGTAAGGACATAAGGCATGTTTAAATATGGAAAAATTAAGATATGCTACAAAATCTGAATGAGACAGCTTTGGTGATGAAGTGTGTGAACAGCTCAGCTGGCTATGTTGTGGCTTTCTGTGATCCTGCATCCTTGCCCAAAATAAGCCAATAATTTAGTTCTCCTACCTCATTCTTTAGAGAACACAGCAATCAATACAGACATTCAGAAATATTCAATATCCCTCGCCATAGATAGCAGAGGGTTACATTCATAACGTTTATTTGATGATTACTGCCATAAGCTCCAATTCATCTCCAGGGCCAAAGAAAATCCATCGACATCTGTTCCAATTGGTTAGTCTCTGTTCGTTGTTCCAGATTTGCTTCATGGCCTATGAGCTCATTTGCCCCCTTCCGTCAATCGCGCATGCTGGTATTTTGACCGGCCGATTGATTCCCACTCATCTGAATGTTATCTCCCCACAATTAACCAATTAACTAATTAGGAAAGGATCTAACGAGCAGTTTTTTGCAGTTTGGTCATCGGAATTAATACTTAATGTGTGTGTGTGTGTGTGTGCGTGTATACGTGTGTGCGTGGGTGCATGTGCGTGTGTGTGTGTGTACCACCATGCCTCAGCTGAGAAATTACTAACAGGTGGCTAACTGGATCCCAGGGGCTGCATGCACTCAAAATGAAGATCTGTGTTTTAATTGAGAGACACCCGTAACTAATGTGCTCTCGCGCAGATGTCAGTGTGTGTGTAGTGAGTGTTTATGTGCATATTCTGTTTGCGTACATTCAGAGCATGCTTTGGTCATATGACAAGCTCTTATCTGTAAGGATAAGTGTGCGTGTGCATGTGTTTGTGTGCATTCACCGTCCATGTGGGTTTAATTGCAGTGTTGTTAATTGGGGTTGAGCTGTTAACAGTGGACATTGAAGGCTTCACATAGCACTGCATTATGTACTGAGCGCAGAACCTCTTCATTAGCGCACCTGTACGTGAGGACGATTCGCACATGCACTGCAAGTAGTTGCTGAACGCCACCGGTGTGTGCGTGTGGGTGTGTGTGTGCGTTTGTTTGTATTATGTGTGTGTGTCTATGTGTGAATCTACTGGATTAGTACATCACAGTCCGTCTTTTGTGGATGCACTGACACCCATAAACAGGCAGACAAGCATGTCTCTTCCAGCAGAGTCAATTTTACAGCTTCGTGTCCCCACTCCGAAATTGACAAATCAATGAAATCACAGGGAGTTAAATAATTTAGCGCTGCCTCTAATTAGTCTCCCAGTCCTGCGGTATGGATCCCTCTACAATATTGATGACAGACCGGCTGTTTATGGAAGAGATTGGTGGGCTAGCTTCACTTCTCTGCTTCTATTCCTTGTTTGTTGTCAGTGTGTGAAGATGATGCCAACCAAATACTGAAGAAGAGAGTGGTGTGGTGCTGAGTGAAGAGTTCACAATGTTATTTTATTATTTTAATAAATAGATATATAAATGCAAATTATGTTTATTTATGTATTTATATATATATATATATATATAGGGGGGCAATGAACAGAGAATATAATACAATTATTTTTAAATAAAAAATAATATTTAATACCATGAATATGTTAATGTTTCGTGTATAATTCCAATTTATTTTTATGAAAAAGGAAATAAAACGATATGGGTAATGTAATTAATCTTACATTTTCAGTTAGAAACCAAATAGTCACATGATTTTTCTGTCTTTTTAAAAAAAAAAATTATATATAAATGTATGCTACACTTTTACTGCAATTGTTTTCAATTGGTACGACTTGAAACCACAATCCAATGTTTTGTTTTGTGACAAAAACACATTTGGTGCATGGGCTAAATAAGCACCATTGTCTCTCTGTCCTTACTGAGTACACGCTCAGGCGCATATTGTTTGTGAGGTTCAGTGTGTTCATGCAACGCTGTCCACCGTGTGTGTGTGTGTGTGTGTGTGTGTGTGTGTGTGTGTGTGTGTGTGCGTGCGGGGTTGTTATCAGTCACGGGAGGATAGGCCTATCGATCATCTCTTTTAATTACCCCAAGCATAGCGCGGGGCCTAAATTATCTCTGCTCTGCCCTGCCTGCTCAAAAAGCCATGCATATTTCAGGACCAGTCGACCAATCGTATGTCACTCAGCACCGCTCCTCTCCTCTGACAAGACTTATCACTGTTATTTATCTGTGTGTGTGTGTGTGTGTGTGGGAAGGGAGGGGTGGGCGTGTGTGTCTTTCTCGCTCCCTCTAACAAACATGCTGTCTGGGTGCAAAACAAAAGCAGGAATACCGAAGAGAAAAAAAAAAAAAAAATGCATTGTGTGCCTGTGTGCTGTTTGTATACAGTGTGGGCGTGTGTGAGCATGATGTTCATTTGTAATGAGTGTAACACATGCGACCCACGTCAGTCTTGTGTCTGCGTGTGTGTGCAGGCGTGTGCGTGCGCGTGTTGGTCTGAACGTCACCGCTACAGGAGAAGCTGTGGGAAGCCAGAGAGGTGCATTAAAGGTGTTTTAACATGCTGCCGTCATTGCGGTCTGTCTAATAGCTGAGACAGGGGACACCGGTGTGTGTTTGTCATCGGTGCAATGTCCCCTCCTGCCCCATTATTAAAGCGTGCTGTGTTTCTCTTGTCGCTGTTGCGAACACACACTTTTCTATATATTTTAAATCAACTCATCGCTCAATGTTTGCCCTCTCGCTGCCTCCGCTTGCCTTCTCCAGCCTCTCTCTCTTTGTTCTTCCTCGCCTGTTTGTGTATCCGCTCGTCTCGCTCTCTATCTCTCTCTCTCTCTCACCAGACGGAGGTGGAGGAGATGGTGGGCGAGCTGACAACCTAATGAGAGGCTTTATTGAGGCTGTGTGTGTGTGTGCGTGCGCGTGTGTGACACGAGAAGAGAGAAGGACACTAACATGTACGTATATGCTGAGGGGGGGTCGCAGAATATACGTACATGACAACTATTGTCCAACGTGGGGGGGGGGGCGGAGCTTCTGCTATGGCATTGAAGGGAGAGGTGTTTTGTTTTGATCAAGTTCAAGTATGCACAATCTTTCTCAGGAATCACTGACGCTCACCGTTAATTATTTGCGACATCATTACAGTAGTTATTACATTGTACACATAGCCTGGTGTAACCAGGCCATGTTCACTTTTCGAATATGGTCTGGCCACGCAACCTTTAGGAAGTGTTCGCAGTTGTTTCCTCCTACTTAGCGTAGACCTCTGGTTAATTTTTTAACTATTGGACAGCGCTGAGCCAATCAGCATATAGCTACAATAGTTTTGATCACCTCATCTAGCTCTTTCACCAACATGCTTGACTTCAACGTCATCTCGCACAAGCCATGTGCATTGTACATACATTGTACCCTCTTTTAGAAGAGGTCCTCTCATATATACGGCATGCTTTTCAGTTGTACTGTAGGGTGTGCAGTATGCCAGATACAGTATGTCTGCTCTGTCAGATACATCAAGTTATGGCCTGCTTATCTAAAAGCACCACCACATAACAGGCAACCTCAAATAAAATACACAATATTACATGTACAGCGCAGAGGTAAAGGAGTAAAAGTATGTAACCTGACATGCCAGATGGATTGTTAGTCACAAGTCAATCTAAGGAGCCGTACATTGACTGTTTATAAAGGGCAAGTATACTTTCCAAAACAATACTTGGCAGATGATTTGATGAACAATCTGGTCGTTTTTACTGTTGGCACACCTTAACCACGCCCGTATAGTTATTAACACTGATTGGAAAGATGAGTTTATACTCGAGCACATTCAAAATGATTTCTAGGCTTTCCAGACTGATTCTCACGGCACAGAACTAAAATCTCGTAAGCCTGTAAAACATGTATATGTATTGTCACCTAACGTATATCTCACCATTAATCACTTCCCCATTTAACTTGTTGTCTTTCTGTTTGACAGACGCCTCATCTCTTCACAGTGTGTACAAGTTGACCTCTGGCCACGGAAAACCCCAACGATGCTCCCTCATCTCGCCATGTCATCTCATGATCGCATCGCATATTGTTCTCTCTGTGTGGGTAAAAATGAATGAGAGAGAGAGAGAGAGAGAGAGAGAGAGAGAGCGAGAGAGAGAGAGAGAGAGAGAGTGAGTAAATTGATGACACACAGTCAGTGAATTACGCCACAGCTACTAATAGTCCTTCCTCTCTCTCTCTCTCTCTCTCTCTCTCTCTCCCCCACACACACACACACACACACACACACCCTCCTCTATGTAATTTAAATGACTGTCAGGTCAGTGGCGGGAGCAGCACCTTGCCACGTTAAAAATGCCAGGCGGCTGCCACCGTCACCGCCAACAAGCTGCCCAAACTGTCACACACCAACACGCACGCGCGCGCGCGCACACACACTCACACACACACACGCACACACACGCCCAACTGTCAGCCGCCGGTCACAATGCATTTACTTAGTGACAGAATTCTAATTAGTGGCCTGGCTGGTGTCACCTGAGCGAGCGAGCGGGCGGGCGGGCGAGCGGGAGGGAGTAAGAAAAGGAGAGAGAGAGAGAGAGAGAAAGACAGAGAGAGAGAGAGAGATTTGTAGGGTGAAAGCGTGGAAGTGGGTGAGACAAAAATACAGCCAGGAAAGAGTAGAAAGGAAGACGGGAGGGGTAAAGAAATGGACTCAAGAAGGAAATGAGAGCTAGAGAAGGAGGCAGCATGAAGAAGAGGGTGAAAGAGGGAAATGACGACCGCGTGTCATAATGTAGGCATTAGAAAACAATAAAACCAAACTAAAAGGGGGTGCGGGAGGACCGTAACTCCGTATTTACATAAAACAAACTGATCGAATTACCTCTCTGCTGCCAGTGACTAGCGCCGTCAAACGTACCGCTGTCAACATGGCCGCCCGCCTAATTGCCCAAGATGCATGGGAGTGCTAGAGTTTAACCCTGTACGCCATCCTTCCCCCCACACATGACTTTACCCTTGATTCTGACACACTGTCACCAGGGGAGGGGGGGGGGGGGGCACAGGCTATATTGCAAAATCAGCTCTGAAATGTAGTTTCAATTAGTTGAAACAGCTTTCCCCTGCAATACGGGAGAATGAACTTTAGCATAGCAAAGGGGTGGCATGCTACTCACAGAGCACAAAGAAACAAAAAGAAACCAATACTTCATTGTAATTATTGGTTTTATTTAGGAAGTGAATTATGCTACTGAGCTTTCACACTGTCATAATGACAGAAATGTTTGTTTTAAATGCCAAGAGACGCCAAAGTTTAATGACTAGTTCTTTTTTTAACTGGACAAAACCTACTGGCAGCGTCTGACGCGCGTCGATGCCAAGGTTTAGAACGCGGTTCTATTTCTTCACCGTCAAGCCATAAACATCTGCAGGTTTCTGAGCTCCTCCCTCAATTTGACTTTTGACCTTTCGAATGTTGAATTCCGTGACGAACCGCCGAATGACTGGTGGCGGCCTTTATACTGTTAGCATCCACAGTTAGCAAAACCATGCAGCACGCAGTAGAATGCGACAGCATGAGATGGCCTAGTTCGAATGGTAAATCTCAGAGAATCGCAACACACCTGACATTGTTTCCTCAATATACCATATCTCTCTCCCCCCTCGACTCGTCTGGTCTACCCCCTCTCTGAACTAAGCTGTCATCTGTTTCTCTTCACATCCACCCCGATTACAGTTCACGACTCTATCTATCCACTTTACTGTTAATGCTCTCTCTCTCTCTTTCCCTCTCTCTCTCTCTCTCTCTCTCTGACTGACTCTCGTCCAGGTGAAGTTGGTTCTCACCCTAGATTCACAGCTGCGATGTTTTGGTGTGAGTGTTAATTAAACGGTGAGGGTTGCACAGCGCTGTCCCTGTTTTATGAAAACACAGGGATCGGTAGTGGCACTTCACTGTGTGGTTCATTGTGTTTATTTTTCGCTTACTGGAAAATACTACATTGCATTTTTAATCCGAATACCTTTTCTCTGGCTGCTCAATATGTTTTCCGGCAGATGAATGTTTCAGAATTATGCTGTTTCAACCTAAAGCAAATATACAGTATATACTGTATTTACATACATACTGTAACTATACATTTCACCACTGCATTTGCTCACCTAAAACAGACATTGACATTGGTTCTGCAAGGCAAATATAAATAATGTGCAGCATATCTGTAATGTCAACACATGACGGGGGAGGAAGGAGGTGTGGGGGGCTATATGAGAGGTTGTTCAGCCCCTTGAATAGTTCATCTAGGCCCTATTACCAGGACTCTGGGGCAGGGGTGGGGGTTGGCTCAGACCTTAGGGGGGCTTCTGGGTCTCAGTGAGTGAGGATTGAGAGCTCTTCACCAGGCTATGCTGCCATGCACCCTCTCCAGCCCCCCGCCCTCTCATACACGCACAAACACACGTACACACACACACACACACACTCCATTTCTGTCTGTCTGTCCATGCGAAGAGGCACTTTACATCTCTGCCCTCTCTGACATGCTCCCTTTCAGTCTATCTTTCTCACTGCTTGTCCATCAGAGTAAGTGCCCACCAGCTTGTCTGCCTGCTAGTCGCTGCTTGGCACTGCAGGCTTGCCTGGGTCACATTATGTGCAGGGTAGAGAGCATCATGCCCAGGGTAGAGAGCATCATGCCCAGGGCAGAGAGCCTCATGCCCAGGGTAGAGAGCCTCATGTCCAGGGTAGAGAGCATCATGCCCAGGGCAGAGAGCATCATGCCCAGGGTAGAGAGCATCATGTCCAGGGTA
>JAODLL010000009.1:980388-1009779 GCA_026546735.1 Forbesichthys agassizii
TTGGTTATTCTTTGGTAGGGCTTCAGTATGCATACTGGATAAAAAAAACACTGTTCTGTACCAAACCTCATATTGGTTATTCTTTGGTAGGGCTTCAGTATGCATACTGGATAAAAAATACTGTACTGTACCAAACACATATTTTTGATACAATTTTAAAAGCCTTTTAACCCTCTACTATTATGTATGTAAATTGCTGGTCTAGCTAGTGCAAGAAGATAACGACAATAAATAAAGAAACCTTGCTGTGTGTGTGTGTGTGTGTGTGACAGGACTGGGCCCTAGGGGTGCTCCACGCTAAAATCATCGCCGCCATCACCCTAATGGGCCCCCAGTGGTGGCTCAAAGCGGTCATCGAGCAGGTCAGTAGCACCGCCATGGAGAGTTTGCATATTCAGCTCAGAGTGCACAAATGCACGCACATTAACGCGCTACATATGTGGATATGAAGTGCGCACTGTTAGGGCTGGGCGACATATCGTAGAGTAGCCAATGAGAGAGCAGATACTGAGTCACATGCTCAATTTCCATTTCTGACAAACAGATACAAAAACAAAAAACAAATGTGGATTAAATTGAGTAAACTGTCATCATAGCTGCAATATTCACAACTTCTCTGCGATGGATTTTACCATGTACAACTACAATTATGTCCAGCAAAAAAAAAAAAAAAAATCACATTTCCGTCAGGTTTCCTGTTTTTAATCCTCCTGAACATGTAACCCACTTTACAGAAAATACCGTTGTGTATCGAAATATACTGTATATTGGGATATGATCTTTGGTCCATATCGCCCAGCCCTACACTGTGTACGCCACACCGCCACTTCAAAAGTGCATGGTGAACCTGTCTCTCTGTCCTGCTGCAGGTCTATGCTAACGGCATTCGGAACATCGACCTCCATTTCATTCTGCGGAAGCTGGCTGCCCCGGTCATCTGTGTCCTGCTACTGTCCCTCTGCCTGCCATACAGCATCGCTAGAGGCGTGGCGCCGCTACTGGGTGCGTCTTGGTTCGTCTGTGTCTCCCTCTTGGTGTGGTGTAGCACACGTGCAGACACCTCCCCCTTGTGGTTAAAACCAGCGCTACAAAGCAGACATCACTGTGGTTTGAAACCTCTTCACACCCCTACGGCACTTTCTGCAGAATATTTTCATTATATGTAGTCGTTAAATGTATCTAGTTCGCTGATCAGTGCAAGCGCTGGTTTTGCTAACTGGCGTCAACATCAGTATTCGATGTTTGCAGGACTGCGGGGCGAGTCAGTCCAAGCAACAATAGCGTTGTTCTTCACCACATACCACTCTACAATACAAACAAAGAACATAATCACCATAATATAACATGTTGATTAACTGTGGATATAGGTCAACAAGAGCCTATAATGAGAAGTTCTTTACAGATGCAAAATATGGTGGGGGAAGGGGCCAAGGGTGATTTTCATATAATTCTGACCTCTCTCTCTTAGGTGTGAAGCCAGACACGCAGACACTGGTGGAGAGGCGGATCTACCCCCTGCTGCTGATGGCGGTCGTACTGTTGGCCGTTTTGTCCTTCCAGATAAGCCAGTTCAAACGCCTGTATGAGCACATCAAAAATGACAAGTCAGTATAACCCCTCCCCCCCCCATCCCTCTCCCAAACACACACACAATAGTTTTTGTTGTTTTTCATCTTCAAACTCAACAGTATCCCTCTACATAACCGCCCCACACATTGTAATCCGTATGAAACGCATCGTGAAGCAACAATACTTTGTCATATGTACAGCACTTTTCCCCGCCTATTAATGGAGCCAGGGCTGTTTAAGAGTACCGTATTATTTTTCAGCACATGCAGAATGGTAATCTTGCAAGTAGATATTTGTTGAATTTGACAAAAAGTTCTAACAATCCAATCTAACAATTAGATGACTACATTTTAAAGAGATGGGAAAGAGGTTACAAAGTGCAGAAATATTCCCAATATATTGCAGAGGGATATATTTAATATACGTCAACCAAATAATAAATAATAATAAATAATAAGTGTGTTTACATTATGACAAAAAACCGCTACATGCAAAGGGCTCAGGGCTGAATGGGTGTGTTCGTAATATCCCCCCATACACCTCCCCCTTTCAACTCTAGGATATTGCACAACATTCTTAAGCGGTGCAACTCACTCGTCTAGCTAGCTGCAATGGCCCGTCTTTCAGCAGATGTGATTGGCTCAGTAAAACGATATATTTATGAACAGTCAGAAGACAGAAGCACCTGAAGAAACTACCAAATATCCATGTATAGTCCAAGTTGTGTCACAGTGGTTAGTTCAGAGTATCTTTCAGATAGTAAAAATGTACTACGGAAGCTGCAGTAGGCAGTCAGACTCAAACGCAAAGTGCCGTTTATTCTGACACTTTTTACTTTTATAGTCCAGGAGCGGCATGACGTCCCCACGCTCGAGTTAACTCCACCCAGAAAATCGCCGGAGAGACAGAAAGTGAAATACATATAGGGAATATTTTGCGATTCAAATTGATTTTAATAGTTTGTAGGTGTTTATATTAAGCCTCTACATCCTTTAATGCAGTGGTTCTTAACCTGGGTTCGATCGAATCCCAGGGGTTCGTTGAGTCGCTCTCAGGGGTTCGGCAGAGGACACACAGTATAGCCCGGTTCACACTAGCAAGTCGTACCATACCCTCTTATTACTAAGAAAGCCCTCGAGATACTCACACCGTTTGTTACAACGTATCTTTGCGAGCAATCCTTTTCGAGGATGGTAGACGTGAAAACTAACAAAAGGAACAGACTTTGTTGCGAAAATTATGAGATGAGGTGAAGCCTGCGCATTTCTGAACTTGTATCTAGAAGGCCTGTTGCCTTTGTCACATTGATTTGCAGTAAATATTCATCGAGTTATGTTTTTGTGTGAAATTCTTGTTTTGTTGGTTTTGTTCTTTGAACACAGTGATTTTGTGTGCCACTGGTGCATGGTTCATTTTGTGCACAAATACAATATATACCTGTGTTTTGAAGAAATCATATTTTATTTTTCCAATTAAGAAGGGTTTGGTGAATGCACTGATGAACCTTGCAGGGTTCAGTACCTCCAATAAGGTTAAGATCCACTGCTTTAATGACATGTTGAGACTAAAATGACTGATTTACTTTGACTATCCCTTTAATATGTAGGCAGGTGTGTTTTTAAGGTTGTTGCGCTCTCAATTCTGCTTCAGGTACTTGGTGGGTCAGCGGCTGGTAAACTATGAACGCAAGGCAGCGAGAAACAGCTCTGCCTCTACCTACAACACCTCTTCATAGACGCCCCATCAAGTTGTCCTTTAATAGTGATTTTAAAGGTCTCTTGGATATCTATGTACTGCCTCATATAGCATTAGCAGGTTGTAAAGTGACTACATGAGGGAAGAATATGTAAAGATTCAGAGCTTCGGGGGAAAATGGCAACATCTGTGTTCACTGAAAAAAACACCAGAGATTTACTACTCATCCATCTCATGCAAGTCCTTGTTCATGTGTTTAGCCCAGATATTGTACGATTTGACTTGGAGGGGCTGGTTTGAATGTCATAGGTACTTTTAAATGTCTTATGCTGTGTGGGTTTTCCATTTTTACACTACTCTAGTTGACACTAAGTGGACCCTAGAATGATTGTATTTGACATTTCATGGTGTTGTGCAGAAGATACTATTTTTAATAATGGGAAAATATTTTGTAGTTTAAGCCTTAAATAACATGCAGCATAAGAGGGGCAAAAGTGAATTTGAGTGTAAAGTGATTTATTCACCTTTTTATAGAAATTATTTATTGTATCTTTTCTTGATTTTACTGTGACATTTCTGGTTATCAAAGGTCAGAGGGGAAGGAAAAGGGTTTACGGTAACATCGTGTGTATTTCAAACCATTGGTCCAAATATTTCATTCTCCCAGACTTAAAGGGGCCTAACGTAACCATTTCTGCCGGCTGTCCCTCAATGTGAGATACCCTGGAGTTTCCAAAGAAAGTGCTGCAAATGAGATGCTTGTTTTTATTTTGAATCCCTATCAATTCCCCTCAGTACAGCTCCTACTTGTCCCTTACATTTTAGTGATTATTGCTAATGAACATTTACTGACAAAGATACGTGTCAACAGCCACATCTCCAACGGGTGAATGTAAAATATTAAGGGAGATGTTTCAAATTAAGTTTCTCAGTTTTAGGTTCTGGGTTTTCTTTGGCCAACATTGGCCCATAGAGTAATGATATTTTTATGCAAATGTTTTAATCTGTTGCACTTTATAGATGCATTTCGCATTCTTAAAGAACTCGCTGGAGCAAAGTCAAGATAACATTGTTTGTACTTTGACCTTGTTTTATATTACAGGATGCCAGTATTGAGTTGGCTCACCAAGGTCAAGTCTGATTTAAAAACTGCATTTTTGTTAGATGTTTGACTGGGAGCTTCTCAAGCATGAAATAAGTTTGGTAAATATAGGAAATAAAAGCTTTTCTATTTTGTGTTTTACAAGTATTTCTGTCATTACACAATAAAGGCACATCATTTATTATACTGTACATTTACAACAATGTAAAACGTGAGAGAAAACTGCTCAAAGGAAGGATTTATAGTGTGTTTGTGGGGCTGGGGTGGTGGGATATTATTAATGTACGGTAGTTAACCATCATATTGCTACTCTGCAGTCTGGTAGGATTGATTTGATTGGGCTCTACTGTAGCCTAGCTGCTCTAGCTCATCAAGCATCCACTGCAAATACTTTGCATATAAATTTAGCCAATCTGGTTAGGGTCCTCTTAAATGGAGAAACTACAATGTGTATTATAAAAAAATAAACAGCAGCAATACAGATGTAAATTTATACAAATGAATGCTGACTATTTGCACTTAATATGCGTACACATTTAACATCCAGTGCTGTAGTTCAGAGCCAACCCCCCGTCTGCAATGTATCAAATCAAGTTCTACCAATAAATTTCCTGTTAACAAATCATGAATCCAGCTGTGAAAATGTTAATGGGTAACAGATTAAACCGATGTACCGATGCCCTTGGGCCAATGCAATGTGTGGCACATCCTCACAGTTTACGCTATACGTTGTGCTGCGGGGCTCTGTCTGCCAGCGTGCTAGCCACGCTCTTCCCCCACACCTGCTCCATCTTCTGCAGATGGGCCTTGGAGGACTTGGAGAAGGTGCTCTTCACTATCTGCAGAGGAACGGCCTTCCCGCTGAGGTACACCTTGTTGTGACAGCTGGGGAGCCAGCCGCTCTCCTCCCCCGCGCCTGGCTTCTCCGCCAGGGTGCAGGCGTACGCGAAGATGTAGGCCGTCATGAAGGCGTCGAAACCCGCGCGGTGCGTCCCGCCTTCCGGCTTCTTGTTCTTGGCCTCTACCCCCGTCCCGGAGCTGCAGCCGTTTTCTTTGTCATCGCTCTCCGCTGCGGAGGTGGGGGGGCGTCCGGTGGTCGAAGGGGCACCGTCGGCACGCTGTGCCCCAGGGAGAGGCTCGCTCCCTGGGCAGAGGTCGGCCATCTCACCCTGGCACTGGGGGCTAGGGAGCGACTGGCCCAGCTCCATGTGGGAGATCTTGTTCTGGGGAGCGCCGTCAGACACGGAGGTGTCCTCAGTCTCATCTTTTGCCCCTTTCTTCTTATCTCTTTTCCTCTTCCTCTTCCTCCTCTTGTCCGTCTTGACTTGCTCGTCCTGGAGGACGATGAGGTCTGTGTCGTGGGACTGGGGACAGCTGGAGCCATTGGGACACCAGCCAAATGCCTGAAGGGTGTACACACACACACACACACACACACCTGCGTGATGATGGGACTCTGGATTGACACGCCACTTCGAGGGGGGCTGTACATTTACCCCCCCACTATAATAATAAGGTTGAGTGCGTCAAACTTGGTCACACGTCACTTGTTGATGGCATGGCAACTCACAGAGAAGCGCTGGCAGATGTCGGGCTGACCCTGGGCACAGGCCACATCCGGGGCCGGGCACACTCTGTAGTCCACGTAGCTGGACATCTGCCCGGTGTACCGGCAGAACTCCACGTGGACGTAGGGTCCAGTACCCGCGGACGCCGCACTGCGACCGTTGTCTAACTTACTGGGAGGAGGAGGAAGAGGGGAGATGATGAAGGAAGTACCAGGTGTCTGGTATAACGTCGAGGGGATTTAAGGAAGTACAGAAATAACTATTGACGATTGCAGAGGCAGAAATGTGCTTTGCTTTGATTTGACTTTGCTTGTAATACCAATGCAAAAAAATCAAAAATAACAAGCTGCAAAATCACAGCTAGCTAGTTAATAAAATGTATGAATTTATAAAATAATCAGAGATGCTTCTGCAGTGGAATACACACATAGCTCATCCAAACCTTTTCTTATAGGCATATTCCAGATAGGAGGCTGGAAGGCGGAGCTCAAACTCCGAGGCGTACTTTGTGTCGTAGACACCAGCTGGAAACATCTCAGAGAGGTCCGCTGTGAAGGTGGCCAGGCGCTCAGGCAGGTGGGCGTAAAAACTCTGGCGGAAACATCAGCAGCCAATCAAATCACGAGGAAGCACAACAGATTCGGCTGGCCACGACACAACCTATCTTCTCATCTCAGACCGGCATCGGTTGCATGGCAGATATTGGCTAGGCTAAGGTAGCACATACCTGGTAGAGGAAGGCTATGTCGATGAGGCCGTTGTGCAGCACCAGAGGTTTCCTGGCGCGGAGCAGCTCGGTGAACAAGGCACGGATGCTGACTCCTTGGTTGTCCGTACCCCCCTGGGGATGGCACATGAGAGGAGGGGGTGGGGGGAGGCCGTGAGGTTCAAGGAAACCACAGGAAGTGGGGTTACAACACAGCTGTATTGTTACTGCACTGAGCCTGATTCCTCCCATTGCACAACATTGAAAGATGTTAAGACATAGTCAAGGAGCTGAGTGAGGGGAGGGGCTGAAAAGGGGACTCCGTTAAAATTAACGTTAACAATTTAATTTGATGATGCACGAGTAGTACTGATAAGAAACAGACATGTCTTAAGGCGATTTGTAATGGACATGATGTGCAGAGCCATTTTCAGACCATATAATCAAGATTTTTATAAAAATGGGTATTTTGACAATATTACTCCAGCATTGTTGTGTCTCTCATCACAGTTCAGTCCTATTATTTAGTTTTCAGCTAAAAAAACAACTTAGTGTGCAGTTAAACTTTAATTAAATATCAATGCAATACATGCAATAATGTAAACTGCTATAACTTGCAGATTTTCTTCCTGTACTGTAATTTTGTTGAATATTTTTTAAATAGTGTCAACATCTTCATTTTACTTGTTTTCACAACAATCAACCTTTTACGTATTCTTGTAGTGTAGTTTGTAAATGTTATGTTGGACAAATGTTCTGTGAAAAACAAATATAGTGCTAAATGAATAAAGTGACTTATTATTAGTCAGTCAATACTGCACCCACTTTATTGTTGCCCTTGCAGTAAGGGACTCCCTGGGCATACTGCTTGTTGAAGTCAAAGCCGTGCTGAACTAGGAACTTCACTGACTGGGGCTCAATGATGTACTCCTCTGAACACAGCAGGGTGAGGTTGTACACTTGGACCATATATGTGTCCGCAGCCTGCAGAGGTGTGACACAACATTGTGAATGAAGTATGGGAGCAGAAGAGGTAATTTAAGAAACAGTTCAATAAAAGGTGGGATTCAAACATAGTCTGTAGCAGCATTTAGCATGTTCTCTGTAATTTAAATAGATTATAATTGATCAATCTGAATCCCCTTTTTAGCATTTTTTCAAATGACAATTGTTGTGATGTGTATATTTTGACTTATGCCTCACATACTATAGGACAAGTATGTGGTTTTAAACACAAGGTGACAGCAATGATAGACTAATATTTTACCTTGTCGTCTAGTTTCTTGTAGCAGGCAATTCCCAGGGACAAGATAGAACGCGACCGGGCTGCACTGCATATGGCCTTGTATCGATCCTCTATGCTTCTGAAATGTGAGAAATCCAATTAAAATCTATGCATGTAGCCTAGGAACCGTGGGGGTTGGGTGCACTGTCAAATTGGTGGCAGTGAAGGTCAAGGGCCTCGACGGACAAGACCTTGGCGGCAGAGGCTGGCTCTGGGGACGTGGAACGTCACCTCACTGTGGGGGAAGGAGCCAGAACTTGTGCAAGAGTTGGAGCGCTACCATTTATATCTGGTGGGGCTTATTTGATTCTGGAACTGTTCTCCTGGATAGGGGACAGACTTTATTTTACTCTGGAGTTGCCTAGGGTGTGAGGTGCCGCGCGGGTATGGGGATAAAACAAGCCCCCATCAGAGCGCCGCTACGTTGGAGTTTACCCTGGTCGCCTCCCTATGGGTTGTGATGTTACAGGCACACCCAGCTGGGAGGAGGCCTCGGAGAAGACACAGGACTAGGTGGGGAGATTATAACTGGATAATGCGGCTCAGCTAAGAGAAGTTTGGGGTCCCCTGCTGGAGCTGCTGCATCCGCAACTCGACTACGGATAAGCGGATGAAAATGGATGGATGGAATGTACTATGTAGTCTATTTATAACATTTAGAAGAAGCATATTGTGTGTTATTGTAAGTTCTTAGCTACCTACTATAATGCTTATTATTGTATATTAAGAGACCATTGATGTTACTCACTCAGCCAGCAAAGCCTTTCTATTTCCAAGACCACTCAGCTCCTAAAAAAATAATAATAATGAGGACTATTTGGGTATTTTAAACAGCACTCCAAGCAGATCACAGATAGTACAGTACATATTCCAAAATCACCAACAAAATCACCCCATAAACAATACAGTCAGTTAGTTCCACTCACCGTATCAAGGGCAATAAATGAAGATGTTTTTATAGCAAGTACCATTGCAGGCCACAGTTCTTTGAAGTTGTCATTCTGAACATCAATGACTGGTACTACCATTGAAGAGGTCATGGTTGTCATCTAATAGTCTCACACAAACACTTCCCTTAAACACTTAAAGTTACAGGCTTGCTACTTAAACTGATGATGTTGAGAAGTTGTTCCACAGCAATGTTCAGGTTTAGCAATTAGCTTCATTCATTTCCAGGTAGACTGCATAGATGCAATTGCAATTGTCCATCGTCGGTTTAGTAGGCTATATCATAATATATTCAAACGTAAATTAATTAAATATAATATAGTTGACTATTCGTTTCAGATGTTTATTTTCTGAGTATGAATGCTATTTGAAACTACGGTACGCTGTAAACAGTCCAACGTGATTCTTTGGGTCCTGAGACAAATACGGTACGGTGCCACACTTGCCGGTAAACTGTATGGAATTCATATGTACTGTGTATTTTTTTTTTAAATAGTTGAAAAAATATTCTTGCAGGGAAAGTAAATAATCAAATACTTAAATTAGCGTTCGCGTGTATAATATTTACCGATTAAAATATTTTTAAACAGGCATTTACACTAAACAGAAGTTAGACATTACGTCACCGAACATCGACGGCAAGTGCGCCGCCGCCATTTTGGCTCAAACAAAGTCAGAAATGTTTCTTTTTAGTTATACATTTCAAATGCAATTCAATGTCCCTGCTCTAAATGCAGGCGTTATACATATATTTGCTTTAAAGTGTGTGTAATGTAATACCCATTTGATGTGTTTGGTCTTAATGTTAACATTTTAGTAAGATATATGCAGAACGTTGGACCATACCAGCTTGCGCTACGGTAGCGTTGGTGTCTGTTTAATTTATCGATATATATATATATATATATATATATATATATAAACAGAAATGGGTGGCTGCTCTGCTCCTAACTGCTCCAACTCAACCACCATTGGGAAGCAACTGTTCCGATTTCCCAAAGACCCCGTTCGCAAGAAGAAATGGGTTATTAACTGCCGACGTGACTTTGTACCAACTCCCCACTCAAGACTGTGCCAGGTAAGATCCAGTTTCCAGTTGCCTCCAGCAACAGCCAATGGATAGTACATATCCTGGAGAGAGATGCTACATAAGTGGCTTAGAAATATTTATGTCAGATGATGTTCACTGGCAATTAAGACAATGCATTGTATTAATGCAACATTTTCAAAGAAATGTGTAGGCTAAATGTTGTAATCAGCAGGATACAGCTTTTTTAACAGGTTTCAAAATCCAATAGCAGGCTTAGCAGTAAATACGTTAGCAAAGACTAAGGTTAAAGATAACGTTGTCAATGTTTTGTTTTAGCTCGATTATTAGGAAACATTGTCCTGTATGTACACACGTCTGTCAGTTGTTCAACTTAATTTGATTAGACATCACATACTATGTATCGCTTTGTTTTCCCCAAGGACCATTTTGAACAGAGTCAGTTTGAGGAGATAGCTAGGTCTCCTGCAGGAGGAAAGAAACTGAAACCAAATGCCATCCCCACTCTGTTCAGTGTCCGCGACCCACCTTATCCCGCCATCACCCTGCCACACACACTACTGCCCCTAAAATCTGAACCAGGTAACCCAGTTACTTTCATGTATAAGATAATAGTGTGGTATTAACAGTTTCTGATAATGAGCTATTAATCACATTGCTTTGGAACATGGAAGTAAGACGTTTGATGTGGGTGGCCTGACTTATGGTCTTAAATACATCGATAGTGTATATATAATTGCATGAAACACGTTTTCCCAAAAGTCTTAAATACATCGATAGTGTATATATAATTGCATGAAACACGTTTTCCCAAAAGCTTGAATAATGAACGTAATGGATGGAGGACGTATTTGTACACAACTGTGTATTTTCCACATTAGATCATAGGTATATTTAACACGTGCCTGATGTGCATTCCTTGATGTTCCCAGTGGAGCGAGAGCTGAATGTCGGCGACCATGGCTATGCCAGGCGCACCCCACTGCCCGGTATGGAGGATGAGGAGGCGGACAACATGGCGGAGGAGCAGCAGGCCTGCACACACTGTCAGCTCCTTAAGAAACAGCTAGAGCAGGAGGTGCAGCACAGTGCCAGGCTACAGAAGGAGGTAGCAGAGAGGGCTCAACAGATCGCACTTCTGCATTAGATTAATGGGGGGGGGGGGGGGGGGTACTTTTTTTAACCCTTTATGCAGATTCAGCATTCCATGCAAGTCCATGGGGAGGTCCTTGGATTTCACCATAATATTGGCCATTATTTCTCTCTGTGGACATTAATGGATATTTTGAGTATATTATCTATAAAAAAAAAGGGGGGGGGCATATATATATATATATACACACACACACACACTTCTGTATTAAAATGTAAATACCCTTGCTCCCCTTCCCCCTCCTCAGGCGGAGGAGATGAAGAAGCGTCTGTATCGCCTGGACCGTATCGAGAAGGGCCTCCAGAGCTTCTTGTACGAGGACCAGATCCGGGCGCTGTCCCTCAGCAAGCGGTCTCGGCGGGCCGTGTGGTCGCCGGAGACCGTCCTCAAGGCCCGCAAGATCCGCTGCGCCGTGGGCACCAAGGGCTACGAGTGCCTGCGCGAGCTGGGCTACCCGCTGCCCTCTTACCGCACACTGTGCAACCGCCTGGAGACCAAGATCATGGTGACCACGGACCTGAGCTGCGAGGAGCTGGCCCACCTGGGCCTCATGGCCACCTGCCTCAGCCCCGCGGCCGGTGTCGTCGGGGACAACGACGAGGACGACGACGAGGAACAGCAGCTCATACGGGCTCTGTCCTGACGCTGAGAGAATGAGCGCTCATCTCCGCCATGTTGGGAGTTCAGTTGAGTGTAAATGACAGGCTGTGTATTAGAAGGCTGCCCCCCTTTTTTTATTATCATTCTCTTTATTCAAAATTGCCACTGAAGAAGGTTGAGGCATGAAGTGTATAGTGAGAATTCCTCTCTGCAGTCTTTACACATTGTCACCCGCCTCCTGGTTGGCCTGGCTTTGGGTGAGACTGTGCCACGCCTGTGTTGTGCCCCAGCAGCCCCTCGCCTGGTCGGAGGGTCGGAGCGGACTCTGATCCATGCCGCGTTTGCAAGCCTGCCCCCTTCAGGCAGACAGATGAATGTGCACACAATGTTGTTGCAGTTTGGAGACGTCAATTGACAGAAAGGCCGACCTCTGACCACAACAGCACATAGCGAAAGCTCCTCGAGTGCTTACAGTCAGACAACCTTGGCTTAATCTAAGGCTTTCGCACCCACGGACATTCTACCAGATGTTTATGTTCTGGTAAAGGTACGATGGAATGCAATGTATGGCGTCCATTGTCCCCGGTAACACAGCTGTGCTGTAAAATGGATGCGGAAGCTTGGGCAAAGTAGATTACTGCTAATACAAAGGCACACACTGGTGAAGGTCAGTGTGGTCTGACTGACCATGAACTATTAAGGGCCTCAAGTGTATCCAGGCTCACAATGGCACATTGTGGATTGTTGGATTCTGTTGCTCATCATGGATTATTTGCACAAATGCTGTTAATATTGCACCTTGTGTTTATGGATAGGTTTGTCCAATAAATTATTTGGTGAATGGTTCACCAGCATGTTTTATATACACCTGTAGCAGGAGCGGTGTATGTTACAGTTAACATGGAACATTACACATGTATTTGTATGCTGTCAATATAGTTGACAAGTCCCTTAAATACATCCAAAGGGATACAAAGTACGATATAGTATATGAATGAATTTATAATTTACATATGAATTTGCATATCTTTATACATACAGGGTTAAATTAAGTGTGATCATTCGTTTTCATGTGTTTTTAACATTTATCCAAAGAAATATCAGCAGCAATGCGTGAGTTGTCCTATCAGTACTTAGTACTGGTTTTATGTATTTAGCACATTGACTATGTTACAGTACAGAACATAAAGTACAATTATGTTTACTTCTCAAAAAAGGGCACTGCAGAGTCTTATTTGTAATTTTCTAAATTGATTAATGAATAATTCTGTTTTATGGAGGTGAGTGAAGGATAAATCTATCAACGGACTAACTCTTAAGTGCCTATTTTCTTTTTGACAACCCAAAGTTTAGCATAGTTAAATCACTTGGAAATGAATAAGATTATTATTTTTTACGTTATTGTTACATACTCCCACACTACTGAATATTTTCAAATGTAATTATGCCAACTGTATTTAAATATTTTTTACTTATCAGTTATCTTGTGTTTAAAGCCTCGACTTTCAAAATCAACATTGTGAATTGACTGTACTTTGACCCAATCTCAGAAGATATGTTTAGAATGACTTGAGCCTTTCTCATGGGGTTGTAAGCATAATAAAAATATCAATGGGAGGTGCTCTTGCCAAATGGTGACTACAGGGGTGGAAAAACCACAGATTTTAACAGCAGTTGTACTCTTTACTGTAAATATGTGGTTTAAGTTCTAACTTGTACCACCAAGGCAGTTAATACTTAATTTCAACTTTACCACAAAACCAACACTGGTCACGGGCTCATCCTCAGCTCCCATGCAGTTAAAGGCCTTGAACCTATACACAGTAAACATTGCTACATCAGGGGATCAATATCAACCAGGGGAGACTGGGGTATGTTCTGTTTACCAGTTTTATGGATGCGCCCGGACAGCCGTCTATAGACCACTCACCACTGGCTTTTGTTTACATCAATTTGGTAGTCTGTAAAATGACAACGTGACCAGGATAAATACATGATCTTAATATTACATGTAGTTGCATTTTTATTAATAGCACTTAATATTGAAGGCATAGTGGGGGTGAGTGTAATAAAATGGCAAGATGGTTCCGTTTTATTCTCCATTTTACATTGTCACTACTACATTTAATATAAAATATTACAAATAATGAACACAATTTGAACCAATCATACAGTAATGTGTCTTATAAAATAAATGTTTGCGCCTCTTTCTTGAGCATAATCAGTTTAATCTAGCTAATGCTACAAAAGTTACGTGCTTGATTAGCAACTCTGTCAGGATGATTATGCAAGAAAGTACTTCCCCTTGGCTTTGTGGGCAGTGCTTAGCTAACCCAAGGGGTTCAACAACAACGTTCCACTGAATGTGTATGTGGGTCACAGTGAAGGACTACAAAGGTTTGTGCTGGGTTTTTTGTTTATCTTTCATTTTTTTCTTTCTTCATTTAATTATTTGATATCTTGGGTCTCTTTAGATGCGATGATCTCTTTAGTCAGTCTTGATAAATACATTTATTTTATGTGTGTAGAATGTGCAATTTCGTATTAAGAAGATCTTCAACAAATCAAATATCTAAACTGTTGCATGAAATTCATTTTTCACCTTTGTTGCCTACACTATATTGTTAAATCTCCAAATAGTTAACTATGGTTTGTTAAGATTTTTAAAATCTGTCTTACCATTATTTGACAATAATGTACTCTGTCACAATTCAGGGTTGGTGCTATACAATACTTAGTAGTGTGATATCTGTACGGGGTGCAGAGAACTTAGTTTTCAGATCAGTTTGACTATTTTTAAGTAATAACATTGCTTTTGCGCAATGCTGTTGAGTGAGCAATGAGTTACTTACTTTTTTAATGTAATCTGTACAGTTACTAGTTACCAGACTAAAATTATAATCAGTAGACTAACAAAATTCTTTACCTAAATAAAAATAATTTGGATTACCTACATTTAGTAACATAATCTAATTACATTCCATTACTTTTAGATTACTTCACGCCTAAACATTGTTTATTAAAATGCCATCCAAAGCATTTTACTGGGTTGGCGTGCCAAATCTTTATATTTTAGTGATTGTTTATTTTGTTCAGGGAATCAAATTAAAGTAGGACGTCATTTAAATAATGGTTGATGTTTATAAATGTTAATAAGAGAACAGGTGATTTCTGCAAACTCCCCTTTTAAATTATAAAGTCCTAAAAGTAAAAAAAAACAAAAGGAAAAATACATGATTCCACTAATGCATTACAGTTACAGTTACATATTTATTTGTAATCAGTTACCTCACAACCCTTCATAGAACTGTATAGGTTTGTACTACAGCCCTGCCATGCAACAAACTGGCATTCTAGCATTTATACTAAAGTATGCCAGTGTCAGCTGTTACCCATTACTTTTGCAATATAACGACTCATGTAAATAATGACCAGTTAATAAATAGCAGCTTTAATTGATTTTTATAACAATTTTACTGTTAAAACTACCTGTGATTATTGTTCAGCACTATTAGGTCCAGCTTGTTTCTAACGAGAGGCTATGAGGTCTCTCGTGTCTGCGGGGCTGTGGGTGACCCTGCCAGCTCTGCTTTGGGCCTCAACCGTTTCTCTCCTGGTCGAAGGGGACTCTGACCCGTCCCGGATCTGCAAGTTTGCCCCCTCCTGGCAGATAAATGGACGTTCACCCATGCAGGAGCACCTGGGAAATGTAGTCGTGGTCGCACTGCTAAAGGCCAGCTGACATTTATGTCTCACGCAGGCCTCCAGGTAGGATACGTTTTCTTATAAAAACAAGATTTACAATCTGAAAAAAGAGGCTATAGTAATGTAAATGATTAATATTTTCTAGACTATATTAGTGTGGCTGCACAATTAAGGCATTTAGCAGTCTTAACCAAAGCGACTTACACGGTACATGTCTCAATAGTTGGATAGTTCATACTTCAACAATTTTGTAAGCAACCGACATTAGGCTATATTAGAATAGTTACAGCATCTTGTCATCGTGACCATGTCAATAAATAATTTAATCATCAAGCAAAGTTACTAACGGCCTGAATGATAAAGTGCTCAGTACATAAGAGCAGAACAGGGTTGGCTATAGGATCCAGTCCAGATACTCTTGTCTTTATAGAATCAAAGGCCTGCAGGACAAGTTGACTCGCAGCAACATCACAAACGTGACCTTTCTGATAGTCAATGAGCGAGAAGCTCTGTCCAGAGCCAAGTACTGGGAGCTGAAGAAAAGAGCGCCCCCTGGTGTGCCTGTGTATCAACAGGATCTACTGCAAACCGATGTGTGGGATGTGCTGGATGGAGATAAAGATGATTTCTTAGTGTATGACAGGTGAGGTTATATCAAAATCTACTCTGACCCTAATTACAATTCAGCCTTATACAATCCAGTGGCAGTGGCACTGTATGTATGTATGTATGTATGTATGTATATATGTATGTGTGTATGTATGTATGTATGTATATATGTATGTATGTATGTATGTATATATGTGTGTATATGTATGTATGTATATATGTATGTATGTATGTGTGTATGTATGTATGTATGTGTATTTATATGTGTATAAATAAACATGTATACACTGCTAATCATTTTTTTTACAATTATAAAATGTAAAGCTGAAATTAAAACAGTAATTATAGAAATGATTAATGAAGTACCCGTCGTCTTATTTGTCTGTCTCATCTAGGTGTGGCCGTCTGACATTCCATATAGTCCTACCTTACAGTTTCCTACATAACCCCTATGTAGAGGCTGCAGTTCGAGCCACATATTATAAAGACATCTGCAAATGCTCTGTGAGTAAACATGCACGCACACACACACACACACACATGCGCACACACACACAAATGCACACTAACATGACAGAAAACATCTAATCATAAATCATTTTTTATTAAGAATTAATAAAGAAGTCATACTCAATTTGCACACCTAGGTCAAGACACCTCCAATTATGTTTAGAAGTCATGACAGTCCCTTTTATCAACATTTTGTTGTTTTTTTTCCAAGGGCAACTCCACCCTTTCTAGTAATGGAACAATATTGTCGGCAGTGCAAAACAGCACAGCAAACAACAGTAGTAGGGTACCATCTGATGTGGATGAAGCACCAGGAGTTGAAAGGCATCATCACCACCACCATCATTCCGACAATCATCCTGACCATCACCGTCATCATTATCATTCTGATCCGAGTCACACTCGTCAGAATGCTACACTGAAGAATCAACATCAGCAGAAAGCTGCACCTCGTCAGCATGTTCATGATCACAATCATCAGCACCATTAAAAATGGTGGAGGTTAAAACATGTTATGACTTTGTATTAGAATTGAATACTCCCAACAAAGACCAACAGGCCTATGTTAAATGGTTAAACACACGTCAAGTCAAGTGATACACAAATAGAAATCAATTCAGTTTAATCATTGCAGCAGTTGTGAGGTTTAAATCCTTTAGTCCTGTTGGTTCTGTTGAGTCAGACAAGATCACTGACTGACAGTTATTTGCAGGTAATATTACTATTATGAACAGGTTATTGCTTGTCCAGTATCTATAACAACATTCAAAGGGGGGGAACATATCAAGCAACATGTCTTCTAAACAGTGCAGTGAAATGTATTTGACCTGGCTGAGGTTTACTTCTAGCATGGATGCACGTCCCTACTGAGTTCGTCTTAAGCAGCGTGTTGTGTCCTCTTGTTCTCTCACTTTAATGAAGTCTACTGTGTTAAACCTGAACGCAGGGGTCTGTAGATGGATGTGTGTGTGATGACACAGGATAGACAGATGCTCAATGTATACCTGCACAGTACTGTCGATAATGCAAACTGCTACAAAGTAGACCTCAGTCAATTGTTTGTGGATATGTTAAATAGATTAAAGAATAATTTTGTGGGTTACACTCAGCGGGTGTCAACATTTGAATTATTTCACATTCTATCCCAACCCAGTTCACATGCATTTGTGACTAACCACAATACTGCAAAGATAATAGTACTGTATATGCATGGATATCATCAGACATATTAAAAATATAACATTAGTAACTTACTATGAACATTAAAACATGACAGACAATGAAACTGTCCATAGCAATACATGTTTTTCAATCTCGTTTTGACTTTCGGAGCCACTGATTTCATATTTTGTGTGCAACAAAATAATTTCTGTGAAATACTGTCAAATAGTTTCAGGCCAGGAACCTGTTGATAATCTGCCATATGAGTCTACACACATTCATAAGACTAGCTATTTTAGCGGTTCTTTCCTGTGCAATAATAAGATGACACATGTCCATGAATCTACTGCTTGCAATTATCACTTAATTAGGCTGAATTGATGTTTGGCACACACACCATGCCACCGGTGTGTAAGTTCCTACCAGAGCATGTGTTTTCTTACTCTGAATGAATTAGCTACGTATGCATTATTGCTACACACATAACAACTACACAAATAATAACTTCAGCTTGATTCAATCTTATATTTTCTAACATGCTTTTTTATAACGTAACATATGTTCCGATGTCTACCTATTGTTTCATTAAATGTCTTTAGTTTAATCTGATGGCTTAAAATCAGACCTTTTCTGTGCGGCTATCCTTATATAACTGTTTCCCAGCCACTAGATGGCAGCACTGCTATGCGATACACTAACTTCTGAACAGAACAAATGTCCTCACAGAGATCAATACATCGTTACTGACCTTAATTATTTATAGGAGTATTAGTCAAATTATTAAACACAGTCATAAAGAAGATAAGAAGAATATTATTTCTGCAGGTCTGTTTTAACATGGGATTATGGAAGTGTTATGGTTTCAGTTATTCAGGAAAAGGCAGTTAAATTCAAATTTAGTATGGTGTTTGTCAAAAACAATCTAACTTCATCTATTTTTTTATTTTTATTTTTCATTTTTCAACAAGTACCCTACCTGTAAAACTATACTATACAATTATAAAGTAATAGTATAGTATTATATTTAATAAAATAGAATACCTTTATGTAACCATTGCAAGTTCACGTCTTGCACCCACTGGACTCCTGATTTCATCCCCCAGCAGGTTCCAATTGTGGTTGTAGGAGGAGGGGTAGAGAAGTGTGGAGCGCTGTACTCGGTACCATACTCAGAACATGTGTCGGAGAAGCATGCTTGTGTCAAACCAAAATTACATGGTTTATTACACTGGTTCTACACACAAACTCAGGAGTGAAGCTTTAAGGTTGCCTATACAGTATATGCAATGGGTAGGCAGATAAGACGCAACATAGACTCCCATTGTACCATCTGTTCTCTATCAGGCGTGGTGCACCACTTTTATACATTACTATAGGACATATATAGGTCATTGTTGTGACTGGCTGTCATACTGAAGGCATTATGACACAGACCTTCCCTCCATGTGACCCCCTAAGACTGTCAGTAATAGTTAGCTTCACCACTGGCTAATCTGACACCGAGTTAGCTAACCGGGCATCAGGGGTTGGTGTGAGCACATATGCGTGTGTGTGTGTGTGTGTGTGTGTGTGTGTGTGTGTGTGTGTGTGTGCGCGTTAATGTTAATGACAAATATTACTTTTATGCAGTGTGCGTTTACATGCACAAACACTGCTGTGGATCCCTTGAGTGGTCAAGGCTATGCAGGGGCCCCCATATGGATGTATGGATTAGGGTTTAGATAAAACAATAGTGCCATATGTAGCCACAACTATGCCAATTTATAATAAATATTGCATTTATGAAACCAATTTCAAGTCTAATTGTTTTCTTCTTTTATTTTTTTTTTTTTTTTTTAAATTGCATATTGGCAGCAGAAGTTTGTCATGCTTCTGGAAGCTGGGTGATAAGAACATTTTATTTTTATTATTATTACTATAGGAATATTATTGTTTTATGGATAGTTTGGGGCTGAAATGTCACTAGCTCTTATTTTGTATATGCAATCATTTTAATGGGATAAAATAATAATTCTAGCGTCAATTGTTTTTGACTCTTACTAGTCAATTACTATTACTATAATGATTAAATTAGGCTAAAATGCCTTATTGTTGGTTGGTCTCTCTCTCTCTCTCTCTCTCTCTCTCTCTCTCTCTCTCTCTCTCTCTCTCTCTCTCTCTCTCTCTCTCTCTCTCTTTGTCTTTCCTTTCCTCATCCTGACAGCTGCAGTGGGTCACAGTGACCACACCACCTCCAGCCTGTTTAGCGTCTGTGACCTCCCAGACTCGACCTCATCGCTCCCGACAGCATATTCTGCTGCCACAGCTTCCTGGCCACCATGAGGACATGGAGAGGGAGAGAGAGGGAGAGAGGGAGAGAACCCATTAACTTAGAGGAAAGTGTTGAGAAACAGTGTTTTAGTGTTATATCTGTGTAGGGTTATATCTATCTATCTATCTATCTATCTATCTATCTATCTATCTATCTATCTATCTATCTATCTATCTATCTATCCGTCTATCTATCCGTCTATATCTCTGTCTATCTGCCTGTCTGCCTGTCTGCCTGTCTGTCTGTATCTCTCTCATTCACAATGAGCTGTGCCTCAGCAGACCCTTCCCCCACCAGTCATTAGATAAGAAGGGCCCTCCTGCCAAATTGAAATAAATCCGACCAGACCTCCCTCTCTCCCTCTCTCTCTCCCCTCTTGAGCAGCCTGCACTCATCTAATCTCCTGCTCGCTCCATTTCCTCCTCCAGGCATTGGCGGACAGACGCAGCCAATCACCCGTCAGCTCACAGACTTTTATTAGCTCTAAGCCTGCCCCCTTCTGTCTGTGATTATAGATGTTTCTTCCCCCATGCAGGTCTGCCATCCCTCACTCACTCACACACACACACATTCACTCACATAGCTAGTTGTGTAAATACTTTCTCCGCATTCACACACACACACAGGCACGCACACACACACACGCACGCACACACACACACACACAAAAACAGACAACCAACTAGCCCTATGCAAATAACTGCCTGCCAAAATCCCACCCATTTAGAGGCATAAGCCCCATGAAAGGCAGGGTCATTCATTCTCGAGAACCATTGCTACCTGCAAGCTCAAATCAAAACAAAATCCCTCTGAGGCCGTCCGCGCCCCACACATCAAAACACATTGTGAAGCAAAGCGTAGTACTGTGGCTTTGTTGATGTGAGCGGTGTTCGCGGCTTTGTATAGACGTGTCAGATTCTTTTTTCAACACGCACAGAAAGTGGTAAAATAGCAAAGTGCGAGGAGATATTTGGTGAATTTGACTAGAAGTTTATTAGCGTACAATTAGCTTGCAATAGCTGACTACACTAGTAACTGCAGTGGGCCCCACTCCAGGTTAATTATTGCAGAATGCATTACAGCATTCGGTCCAGCGCATTGTTTCTATGATCAATATGATAGTGGTAGCAGTTGTGTTTTCATAGGGTTTACGCTATGTGGCAAACTACCTTATAAATGTTTGGTGTTATTTTGTTGTATTTGTGAACATATAGTACAACACACAGCTCATGAAATGTGTGATAAATTATATTATATCCCATTTATGCCAACGGACAATTAAATCAAAACTGTAAATGTGACTGTGACTCCTATAAGAAGAAGAAGGGATTGAATCCGTCTCATATCCTACTGCTTTGCTGACTTTGGCACACACACACACACATGCACGCACACACGCACGCACGCACGCACGCACGCACACACACACACACACTTAGAGACACTTAATTCTTGAGAACACACACGTGTGGATGCATACAAATGTCCATGCTTGGACACACACGTAGCCTACCCACTCACACACGTGCACACACACACACGTGCACACACACAGACACACACACACACACACACACACACACACACACACACACACCCACGCACACACACACACACACCCACGCACCCCTTCACGTAATCCAAACATCTATTCATCTATTCAAACATCTATTCATTCACACAATTCAGTAAGCATTTGCCATGTCTTGCTTAAGCATATCAACCTGAGAAATATTGATGAGAGAAAGTGGGACAAAACAGCTGAACATTTATATAAAGCTGTGGTGAGCCAGGAACCTTCTAGAAATAGTGCTAATAGCCCGCTAAACAATACAAATTATACTATCTCTCTGGTCTCTCAAAGATGGAAAATTAAGTACTACAATACCCAGGCACACACACACGCGCACACACACACACCTACACACACACATGCACACGCGCACGCGCGGACACTCACACACACATACGCACACGTGCACACATACACATATACACACATGCACACACACACATATACACACATGCACACACACACGCACGTACACACACACATACGCACACGTGCACACACACGCTCACGTGTGCACACACACACACACACATAATTGCTGCAAGAGAGGCAGGCAAATGAGGGCTGATGGAAGAGCTTGAAGGTGAGCCACCGTGTTGTTTCCCCACAAAAGGGGTTAAGGCTGAAGCAATCTCCGCTTGAGAGAAGGGTACTTAGCTGCAGCCAGGTCAGGTGAATCAGCCAATCAACACGTAGCTCTCTCTCTCTATAAGTGCTGTAACTATTTGTGTGTGTGTGTGTGTGTGTGTGTGTGTGTGTGTGTGTGTGTGTGTGAGTGATTACCATCAGAACTACAGGATTCTTGGATAAATTGAGGAAAAGTGTATGACAGGAGAGTCTATGTCCATTCCAGAATCAGACAGTGAATGATAGAGACACATGCAGTACAAAGCTAATGACATTGACACAGGTACATCAAGGTAACATGGTTTAATCGGAGGCCCAGGACGAGGTGGGTGTTTGCTGTGTTTGAGCCCGTCGTCCATGGGGGTATTACAGCATAAGACCTGCCTTCAATCTCGCCATGCTGCTGTCCAGGGACTCTATTCACCCTCCCCTGCTGACAAAGTAGCTTAAAGCAACTCTCACTATCTGTTGGTTGGCTTATAAAAGACAGACCCACGATTCACTCAGTGAATAAGGACTGCCCACGCTATATACTCCTGGGTGTAGACTTCTGGTTCACGTTGGAACTATTTGACAGCTGCTTTGTCGTCTAGCTCTACCACCATTTTGAAACATACTTGACTTCAACAGCATCACACTTACACACCAACGCTAATGCCAACAGGGTGGAAAACGTTAATGCAAGCAAACAGGGTATAATTTCAGCAACATTCAGCTGAAAAAAGACAACTTTGAGTTGTAAATGTGGAAGAGCGAAGACAAACATATAATATTATATAATACCGTTAACCTATATGAAAATTATTTAAACTAAAATCAATGTAATTAATATTTGTATTCGTATCGTTATTATTATTGCATTATATTGTATTCATCGTTATTAATGTGCGTGCGTGTGTGTGTGTGTGTGTGCGTGTGTGTGTGTGTGTGCGTGCGTGTGTGTGTGTGCGTGTGTGCGTGTGTGTGTCCTTGCCTGGCTTGTGTTCTGAGTAGCCCTTACAGTGATCGGTTAGAACCTAAAGGCAGACAACAGTTAATATTGACCAGCAGAAAAGCATATCCCCGTTTCTGCCCTCTCTTGTCTCTGCTAGCATTGTGGATTGACTGACCTGTGTGTCATCAGATTTGCATAGTCCACAGCCCTAAGGTTACCAGTTTGAGACAGACAAAGGGGTGGCAGAAGAGACCGTACACAAAGGATAAAGATAAGAAATGGATAGAAAATAGAGGGGGAGGACGATAGAGATGATAAGACCAGCAATGTTGGTTTTGAGACTACAAAGGAAAGAAACACAGACATGCTGGGTAAGTTCAGTCCAGTCACCTTGCTATATATTGCTATGAGTGATAATAATTCATAAAAAATGTCACGACTGCAGGTCTTCACACAAGGGTCTTCACTTATTCTGGCTTGGTTGACGCGTGCAGAGTGTAGCTCTGCAGTATGAACTGCAGATACTTAAATAAACCGAGTTCAACCAACCATAAAGAAGCTTCTGTTGTTCTAACAGGTGCAATATGGAGGAGAGTCAGGGAGTTGGTATTTAAGCAGGTGTGGTGGATACACCCACACAGTCCTGAGAAGAACTGTGATCTGCCACATCAATTGAAACACCTGAATGAGTGTAGACTACAGGTGCTATAATGGAATTCTACATTGCTATAGATTACTTATCTCAACATAAGAAGTCAACATGCCGTCCGTCAAGGTGAAAATCCCATCCCCTTGCGGTATCTGATGATCAAATGTTGACAAGCGTCACAAATGCATTCAGAAGAAACAAACGATGTCAGTGTATGTATAACGTCCTTTCCTGTTCATTAACTATACGGCATGCAATGGGGTATTTCAACCTGGGTAGGTAACGGACTGAGGTAAGAAAGCTAAAAGGCCAGGGGCCAAGATAATAATGTACAAGATATAATGGTAAAACAGGTGTTTGATGGTAACTCATTTGCTGGTTGGCACATTACACATTCTTTGTCTTATACCTTTGCATTATTTATACCTTTAAAGTATTTTTCCTTTTCTACCCACTACCCTGCTCCATTCCCCCCCCCCCCCCCCTCCTTCTTTAATCTCCAACTGATGATCTCTGTGGGCATTTCTCTTGACACAAAGACAAAGGACTGTGTTCACATATGGTTCCTTCCACAAGTTCTGGGCGCTATAAAATATTAATGTCGGCATAATTTGAACTCCCTGGGTATTGGAGAATTGCGATTGGGGGTGGCGTTGGGGGCTATGTAATCACCAGTGACTGCAATTTCTCTTCCCATAGGATGGCAGGCTGTCAGGATCAATGGAGATAACAGTGCAGAGAGCTCACTGCCATAGGATTACTGCATGGCCTATTTGTTGGCTCAGGTCTTACTGTAAAGGTGCTGTTAGCATGTGGCTGGAGCTGCTCTGTTAGTGTTTCAACTGGGGATATCTCTCTCTCTCTCTCTCTCTCTCTCTCTCTCTCTCTCTCTCTCTCTCTCTCTCTCACACACACACATAGACGCACGCACGCACGCTCGCTCACACACACACACACACACACGCACACACACACACACACACACACACACACACACACACACACACACACATTGACTTACATTCTGGTAACTTGCTTGTTTAGCAATAGTTCCTAATCAGACCAGAGGAGGCAGTATTGCTCCTATATGTGTGTTCCTTCAGTATGTGTGTGTGTGTGTTTGCATAAGGTTGCAATGTAAGATTTACGACACTGTTACTCATGCTGGAATGCTCATTCAAACTATTTTACGCACGCACACACACACACACACACACACACACACACACACACACGCTCCTATAACACATTCTCTATCATTCTCTCTCACTCACTGTTAACCATTTTCCATTTAGCACAAACACACACACACACACACATACACACACACACATGCACACACACACACACAGAGACACACACACACATGCATATACAAACACACCCAGCGCTGCGTCAGTAGTGAATTACCATGCCGTTCCGCGTTATTAAACATGACACTCGGCCCAGATAATGGAGCCTTTCTTCATCTCAATTTGGAAGGCTAATCTTGTTGCTTTGATTAACGGCAGCCTCGTTTGCATATCAAGGCCTCCCCACTTTTAATTCCTCCATCACAAATCCCCCTTTTATAGCCGCAGATGAAAAGGAATCTGCCTATATGTATCTTTCCTTAGAATCTTTTCTTTCTCTTCTACTTTTCCCGTTCTTCTTCTACTGCTTCTTCTTCCTTTGCATCCTTTGTTCTTCTGTTTTCTTTCTGGCTGCTATTCATCATCCTAAAGACTCCAGCCCATAAAGAGATGTGATACAGCAACTGTGATACAGCAAGGAGGGGAAGTAAAGACACTGAATAATTCTAGTGGCTTTAAGAGAAGGTGATTGGACAATAAGTAACTAGCCATCATTCTGGTTGGTTACTTATTGTCCAGTGGGATTTAGAGCTGAGGAACAAGCAAGCTGTGTGCGTTCAGCCAAAAGGAGCAGGTCTCTCCAGGTCCGATTACCGTTTACAGTGTAACCATGTCTAACAGTTTGTTGCAGCTGGTCATTCAGCTGGCCTTGGCTCAAGATTCAAAGTTGAACATTTTAAAACGATGTTAACTGTATGATTCTATTAAAAGTATGATAAGGTATAGGTCCAGACTTTCCTTAATGCAATTTTGACTTATGACAAGAATATGCAGAAAATATAGATACTGTATAAAGAAATGAAATCTTACATTACCTCCCTTAACCTTAAATTCCCAAAATCTTCGATTCAGGTCTCTTCAAAAACGTTAGAGGCATTCATTTATTCATTTGCGAGTTCAAAAGTTATTATTATAAGTTACAGTAATATATTTGCAAGTTGCTCTGCCTCTCAAATTGTAGTTGCAGTCAGGTACAATTGTCAGTTACATTACATTAAAGCAACCTAGAACATAAAATGTCTGCCCCAGCTCACTATTCTGTTTGAAGCACAATTTGTGCATGAACTGTGCGTTATTGAGTTATGAACCATGATGCGGAGAGCGATATTGTCTAAGATACAATGATCTGATCAGACACACTGTAGAATTAACTCAATGTCTGAGCGTTGCAAAGCACATTGTGTGAGACAAAATAAAGTTAATATCACATCAGAAAATGTGTGGAGGGTGTGGAGGACCAGATCATATCATAAAAATATGTGTGTGTGTGTGTGTGTGTGTGTGTGCGTGTGTTTGTGTGTGTGTGTGTATGATTGTGAAAGTTTTTGTCAGAGCAGTAATGTCATACGATGGGATTATCTTTTAAACTGCATGTGTTCACTTTATAACAATGACCTTAGTGTAGTGGATATAAAATTGTGTCTATGTCCTTTAGGGTGTTGACCTGAACAGTGTTTTATATACCTGTAAAAAGGCTCCAAGGCCGTGATAACTCACCACTGATAGCTCTAAACACTATCTACAGGCCTCAGCTACAGGCAGCATTAGAAGGGCATTTGTCTGCCAGCTGGAAGACCTTGAAATCTCAATCATGTAGTTAACCTTACAAATACATCAGCCTCGCCTCAAGAACAATAGGACATTGTACATCTGTAACCAAATAAATAAGTGAATGTATTTGTTTCATCTTTTATTTCGTGTTCTTGGTTTGATTTGTCCATACATCCATCCATCTTCTCCCGCTTACCTGGAGTCGGGGTCGCGGGGGCAGCAGCTCCAGCAGCTCCAGCAGGGGAACCCAAACTTCCCCTTCCCAAGCCACATTATCCAGCTCTGACCGGAGGATCCCGAGACCTTCCCAGGCCAGTGTGGAGATATAATCTCTCCACCTAGTCCTGGGTCTTCCCCGAGGCCTCCTCCCAGCTGGACGTGCCTGGAACACCTCCCAAGAGAGGCGCCCACAACGCATCCTTACCAGATGCCCGTACCACCTCAACTGGCTCCTTTCGACGCAAAGGAGCAGCGGCTCTACACCGAGTTTCTCACGGATAGCTGAGCTTCTCACGCCAGCCACCCTTCTGAGAAAACGCATTTCGGCCAGTCTGATTTGTTTCTTTTTTACAGTAATATAAAGTCTGGTCGTCATTCTATTATTTTCATCTAAGCATGTTATATGTCGCTATTCTTCAATTGTTCTATATATTTTTTTCAGTTCTAAATATTAATTCACATAAAAAATGAAATAGCTTTTCAGCATAGTAATTTATTATAAATCAGTATTAATCAAATAGAATATCCATCCATCCTTCCATTGTCACCTGCTTATCCTATCCAAATAGAATATAATCATACTTATATTGGGAAAAGTATATATTTTTAGTTGCATCTGTTTCTATCTAGGGCATTAAAAAAAAACACTGGATGTGCAGATGTGCATGGAGTCACATATGGATGTGGGTATGTGTCTGTGGTGCGTGGAGTCACATATGGATGTGGGTATGTGTGTGTCTGTGGTGCGTGGAGTCACATATGGATGTGGGTATGTGTCTGTGGTGCGTGGAGTCACATATGGATGTGGGTATGTACATTATGCATGATTAGCAGTCGTTATGATCTAGAACAAAGCTGTAGGGTTTCAGATGGCTCATATTCTGATCTAAAATTGCACAATATAGAAACTAATTATTGTGCTTTTTGAATGTTATCTTTGAAGAACTGGAAGAAGTAATTTTCTTATTAAAAAAAAAAAAAGATTTTTTATTTCCAAGTAGTAAACGTCAAGTACGGCCATAAAGCCATTTCATATAAGTTCATTGACCCGGTAAGAGGGTGGAAGGAGGAGGCAGGGGGCGGGGGGGGCAGGAGGAGGGAGGGGGGGGGTACTAGATCACACCGATAAGCAGTCAGCATTTTGCTAGAAGTTTGGAAACCCCATAAACATTTGACTATATAAATGATGCAGGACGTCGGCCTAACCAGCAGGTGCACGGTAGCCTATATAAGCCCGGGACCATCTGCCTCTAAGCACCTTGCCTTCCCAGAGCTTCCCTTGGCACCAGCTCTCCCACGCTATCTTATACACCCACACTCTGCTCTCTGCTCACCATGGCCTTTGCTGGAAGATGGGAAACGGAAAGCCAGGAGGGATACGACGAGTTCTGCAAGATTCTCGGTGAGAACGTGGACTCTTATGCCTTTAGCCGTGTGTTTTCTTTTTAAAACAATATTGAACTTGTGTTAAACCTTCAACTATATTGCCTCGGTCTACTGTTAGTCCACATGTTGATTGTTTGCCATGATATAATACCTACCTGAGTCTCAACGTCTCCTGACTTTTATGGGCGGTTTCACAGACATGAATTAAGATTAAGCCTAGTCCAAGACTAAAAGAACTCCATTGAATATGTTTCTTAGTCTAAGACTAGGCTTAATCCATGTCTGAGAAACCGGTCCTTAATGTTTCCTAAATTAATTCATTGCATACTGTGAAATATGTCTTCTTTCATGCCAAATGATCAACGTGTGAATTTATATTGAGGAAAGAAATAGATAAGACATGGTTCCTGATGTGTTATTAAAAGCCACCTTTACAAATTCAACACTTAATTTAAGTCTGGGACCGTTTAAAACCATTTGTTCATCCATCATGCAATCAGCATCCATGTGAATTGTTTACCTGGTACAGGTAGAAGGCAATGCCTGTGTTTTAAAACTGAACGTCTGGTTCTATTTCTGATTTGTTGAATTTTCTAATAGACCCTAAGATTGAAAATCACGGTGTGTCAGAAGTTTGACTAATCACATGCTAATAACTGACAATCTATGAAAACACAGTTTTAATAGCAATGTCTAGCCTAATATGCAGATGTAGCCGAGGTCCGTCCCATCTGGGGCTCAAACCTTGCTGTCCTTTGTAGAGAGGGGACACTCTATAAAGCACAATAAAACCCAATAGGCTCTAGCATATGTCGCCAGAGAGTCCTTTCAGGTGTGAGAGAGGTATAACTGCCCTGTGCTAACCAGCTAATAGGGCTAGCAAATCATTGCACCGATACGATACTGAGGTCGGAAATTGGTCAGATATGGAATTAAATAGATTTGTGTCTGTGACAATTGGACAGTTGTAACCTATCAGCAATGTCTAACCTACCCAGGACACGTTATTATAGCAGGTTAATAAAATGCATCTAAGAGATTGTCTGTCATTAACTTTGCAACTTAACATTAACCAAATCACACTATATATATGTGTATATATATATATACATATGTGTATATATATATAT
>JAODLL010000009.1:1009879-1023170 GCA_026546735.1 Forbesichthys agassizii
AGAGAGAGAGAGAGAGAGAGAGAGAGAGAGAGAGAGAGTGTGTTGAAGTATAGATATGTTTCTGTTCTATTAGCTTAATCAAGCATGGAGCAATTAAAGTATAGTGAGAATATTCTTCCTGTTAGGCAGCCCATTGATTAGCATGATACTATGATACATGCAGTATGTGTCTAGACACTATTTATTATATTTATGTTAGAGATGTGATATAGGCCAGTGTTATTGCTTTTGTGACAAATCCCTTTTACAATCGTTCTGCTGGCCCCTTTAGATAGAAAACTGTCTGTAAACATACATATTTCTCACTGTGGAGTGAGAATGATACCTTATATTTTGTTTTCTCTTTCAATACAGCATATGTGGTCAGAGCTAATTGTGTGTTTAAATACATGTCCTGTAAGTGTAAAGGGCTTCAATAATGCAATGCCATCCACCAGTAACTGAATTTAAGCATGCAAGCGAGCGAGCGATCAACAACAACAGAAGCATGCAACAGTTCTTTAAAAGATCTTTAAAATTGGATTTAAATATTTAAAGCTGTCACGCATTCACGTAACACACAAGTAAAAATACAACTTATCCTCAATATTCCATATCAAGGAAAGAACAAAATAAATAAATAAAGAAAGAAAGAATGAAGAAGAGCAACAGATACTAAACAGAATAAAAATAGAAAAGAGAATTAGGAGAAGAAAGTGAGGACATTTATTGACCTGATTATCAGTTAGCGGATGCATCATTATATATGATTGTAAATCCAGCTGTGATCGAATGTAATAGCACTTGTTCTCCACTCCCCCACTGCCTTGTACATTTTCCTTTCTCTCTCTCTCTCTCTCTCTCTCTCTCTCTCTCTCTCTCTCTCTCTCACACACACACACACACTCACAATCACCCTGTTACCCTATCAATCTTTTTCCAATTACCTGCCCTGTCTATTTGCGCATCCATCATAATCATTTCCATAGTAACGGGTTGCATCCTCCATTTGGTTGGGCCTATTGTTCAATATAATTATGCAGGGGGAAGGATTCCTTTGAGGTATTTGCGTGTTACACAAAGAATAGGGACCTGAGAGGTCATTGATATTGTCTCTATCATTCTGTCCACAAGAGATTACTTTTAAGGGAATTTTGAAGAAAGACAGATCTTTTTTTTCTTACTCTGACATTCACCCTGATTCTTTGAAACACACGGTTAAACACTTTTTTTTGTCATTGAGATTGTTTCCATCACGCAGTGTCATAATAACATTGAACTACAGACGTATACTGTATTAACGCATACAAAGTGTGTTTGTATGTGATGGCAACAACCCTGCCCATGTATGAAAGCAAATACTGACAAAACTCTGTAATATTTGATGTTATTAGTGCTTTCATAGCCTACTAGAAATATATATCTTTAATGCAGCATATATTATGTACTGTATAATATCTGAGCAGAATGTATGCCACACTGTCCTCAGTCCAAAGTGATTCCCTGTTGTTTGTGAGTCTGAGTCTGACATGATGGGTAATGCACATATACACACATCCTGTTATATGGTATAACTGCCTCTTCTGGCCAATGAACACACACCAAGGTAGTCCGTATGCTGCTAATATACATGTAAGATTCAGTTAATATCTACAACAACAAAAAATTATTTTATTTTTTGTTGTTGTAGATATTAACTGAATATCTAAGAAGAGAAACTGGTGTTTTTATACAGTCCTGAAACACAAACAAAATGGTGCAGATTGCAATACACAACAATATCCTATAGCCTTATGTGTTTCCAATGTGCAGTGCTCCATGGCATTGACTGGAGAGGTGTTTCTCCAGAAAGGCTGATATACCGTTCATTTTTAATCCGATTGCTTTTGGTATTACACATATGCAAAGTAGATGCAACTCATACACATCGATTAACTACAACGAGTAAACACAAAGCAGTTAAAATACAAGAGAACAAAAAAGAATCGAACAGAAGATAACATTTTTGCTTTGTAGAGCTATCTGGCAAAAAGCTAATATTTTCTTAATTTCACTAGTATGTGAATATGTGTGTGCATGTGTGTGCATGTGTGTGTGTGTGTGTGTGTGTGTGTGTGTGTGTGTGTGTGTGCGCGCGGGTGTTCGTGCGTGTGTGTGTGTGCGTGTGTGGAATGTATTTGTGTGGATAAAATACCAATGCCCCTATCATCCGGAATATTACATTTGAATCACAACAGTGTGTCAAATTGGAGAATCACAAAAAGACGACCGCGTATGCCGATATTTCACTGCAAGCTGTTCAGACACACATTTCGATATATTTTCAAAGCTTGTATTTTTTTCCTATTTGATTTTTTCTGTTTTATGTTAATGCGATAAAGACACGTTTTACACAAACTCAAAACAGAAATAACACAATAATAAACAAAAACATAATTAGTTTTATAGACGCAAAATATTCTGATTGGTGGCCTTATTTTCACATTTCCTGCTGTCTAAAAGAGCAATTATATTAAAAGTTTGTCCTTTCACATGATGCGTATTTGCGACTTGGGATAATTGGTATTTATAGCAGGCAACATTATGGTGTTAATCTAATTTACAGTCGCTTTGTTATTCATCGCCAGCGGTTTTGATCTGTATCATTAACTGTCTTTAAAAACGTCGATGGTGTGGAGAAGGAGAAAAGGGATAGCTAACCTTGTTGAGAGGTTAAATGTTTATTTGCTTTCATTCGTCTATATTTTAATTTTGTGTTATCATCGTCGTCGTTATGTTGTCGAAGTGACTCGTTCAATCAGAGTGAAAACAAACTGATGATGGGCCCTGGCTGTCATGCCTGATTGGGGAGTGTTTTGTTATTGTGTGGTTTGGTGACGTAGTAACACCCCTCCACCTCCTATCAATGTAGCCCCCTCCATACACACACACACACACACACACACACACACACATACACCGCCCCCCTCCCCCCCCCCTCCCCCTCTCTAGTCTGTGCAGTTTGTTTCCTGTGGCTGCTCGGTTGTCCGTGCGTTCGCTCGCTCAGTGTTTATCGGCTCGCCATGGCGGAAGGACGCAGGGAACAGCCGCCTCATCATCTCTCCTTACCCCCGGCCAGCAAGCGACCGTGCTTGCGCCCCGCTCCGAGAGGTCCCGGGCCGGGGCCCGGACACGGCAGCGGATTCCCGAACTCTCGATATCGCTCGCCGGAATCGCTTTTGGATTGCGCTGCTAAAGCAGTGGCGGAGAAATGGGCCTTCGAGAGAGTCGAGGAGCGCTTTGAGCGGATCCCGGAGCCCGTCCAGCGTCGTATCGTGTACTGGTCGTTTCCCCGCAACGAAAAGGAAATATGTATGTACTCTTCGTTTCAGTGCCGAGTGGCCGGCGAAGAGGGTCCGTCGTCGGCTGCGACTGGATCAGGAGGTACGGGGTCCGGATCCGCTGCTAGTGGCGGTGGAGGATCTACCGCTGGCCCCACTGCTGCGACAGGGACAGTCGGAACAGTGGGAACGGGAGACGGACTTCCTTTTCGCCGTGGCATTCGGCTACTGGAGACCGGCTGTGTGGAAAACGTTTTGCAAGTCGGTAAGTGAGACAAGGTTTTGCCCCCCCCACCCCCCCCACCCCCAAAAAAAGAAAGCGCAGCACTTCGGCACGCACTTTGGATGGCTTTCAAGTCTTTTCGATGGATCATTTCTGGGAATGGCGGATAGAAGTTTTTCACAACCAACGCGGAAAGTATAATGAGGTTGTGTTTTATAAAGTAAACAAACACTAATGGTTTGCCTTTATATTGTAGGCTATGTATGTGTGTGAGAAATTACAGCAGCTTGGCTTTGTTGCCCAATTCGGAGCTTCCTGTCCGATAGCCTAGCTATGAAAACTGAGGCTAAGCCTACCAGCTGCTGTTTAATAATTAAAGGGCTGACAGTCGGGTTGCCTATTGTGGCTATTCATTACACTTTGGATCTGAGCTAGTATATTTTAGTATCTGACTTATGTATGGTGGGAGCTCTGCGTTGCTTTGCATTCTGTTGGCGAGACGGGAAAGCTGGCTGACAACTATCAGCACTTTTGGCAGGCTACTTGACTGGCTGGAGCAGGCTACTGCATACGGGAAACGGCACACGGACACCCTTGGTGATGCCACGTGATTAGCGAAAGTAGTCGAAGGCGAGTTCGTTCGACCTTCGACTACCGCCGTTTATCACGTGGTGGTATCTAGAATGTCCGGCTGATATTTTTCCTACAGCCTCCAATTTCCTTTCAGTGCGCTGAAAAGGGGGAGGAGGGCTGAGTGACAGCCGCGCATACAATAGATCTAACGTTATAGCGTCAGTTTTGTATAAATTCCGCGCCGCAAAAGTCATTTTTACGACAATATAACCGGCCGAGGGTGATTTACTCCAGGAAATAAGTCAGCAATTGGGTCTCTATGATATATCCGACGTTAATCCGATTTGATAAACCCCCATATCTTTTGTTTATTTGCTGCTGGACAGGACAAAGAGCCCGTAGCCACCAGCGTGGAAAATAATTGCTGGCGTGTTGAAACGACGCTTGTGACGGCGCTAGTTTGGGCGTTTTATCATCCAAGTTCCCTCTGGCCACTTTAAATATCATTAGATGGCCCTATTTGTGATCGGAAGCACAACGTTTGTCTGCAGCCCCTCTGTCGCGCGTAACACAATAGCTCCCCAGTTCAAATGATCGATAACGGTCTCGCATTTCCACCAGGGCGATTGGTGATGAAAAGCCACTACTGAGGGCTGTTTTCAAACAAAGGCCATTTCGCAATGCTTTATCAGCGTTGAATTTCTGTTGTTTGCTTTTTCTTTAGTCCAAACATCTACTAAACAAGCCCAAACACCTCAGAACGGAATTTTGCTTTAGCCAGCGAACATTCAAAACGAACCTTTTATGGTTTCCGTGAGGGCTCTTTTTTTGTAGACCATATGGCTAGGCTATTATGGGGGGTATACCCTGTCGTTTAAATGTTCATAAGGCTGCTATCTGCTAACATCTAGTGTGGTAGGCCTACTACTAGGCTATACTCACTATATAATGTTGCCTATATTGTTTTGTATGTATTGCTTCAAGTTTCTATAGCTCTAGATAGTTCAAATATATGTATATATGTATCATAGTATGATATTAACAACTTATTAATTAATTTAAAATCATTCCATGTACTGGGAAAAAATGTACGCCGACTTTGTCAAATTTGTCCTTTTGTACACATCCCTGTGTTATATGTGCAAGCTGTGGTCTCTTGTACAGGTGTGGCGTTGTATTTTGGATTGACTTTATGAATACAGACTTGTTTATGGCCAGTATTCAAATGTAGATCCTTTTCCATTTAAGAGTGACAGGGCTGTGTAGCAGCTTAAACCACATCACAATATTTGATTTCAGTTTAAACTGTTAAGATTGACACAGACACGCAAACACTTCCAGTCTTACCTGCCTCACTGGTGAATTGTTTCCAATCTCCCTCAAGGTCAGTCAGGCACCGGGCTTTGTCTTTCAGTCAACAGTCACCACAGGGTGAGACGGGTTTTCCAGCTCAGAGACAAGAGAGATAACAGGAACCAGTTACTGCGAGATTTGCTTATTGACTCATTGGTCCCAAATTAAACACTTAGTGAATTACACTACGATTAATCAATTAACAGGAACATAGTTTCAATTTGTTGAACATTGTTTTGTGCAAGTGTTTACATTTAGCATGAGTGTGGTGGAACCAGCAACAGAAACCAGCACACACCATAAACCAATAGTTATAACATCAGTAATTTAAAGTCGTACGTACTATCAAAAAGACGTCTCAGGAGTTTATTTTAAACGGATATTGGCCTGTCTGCACACATTATGGCCCTCTGTAAATGAAGACAGCAAGGCCCATTCAAATAGGACCGACAGTGTGGCTAGAAGTAACGTTTGAGTTGGTATGTGAATACTCCCTGCAGCCATGTAGACATTTGAACCTGGGCTCTCATGAAGACCTTTATATATCCACCACTGCTTTAGCAGTGCTCTAAAAGCAATTCTGGCAAACAATACCCTGAGATATCTATTAGGCACAGCATTCCTTTGCATTCATATTTCATATGTTGCTCACTGTGTAGCCTATATAGAGCCTCAATGGCTGTGGACAGCTTAACATGCTCACCAATGTCACAGTGTCTCCTTAAAGACTGACAGTTCTGGGCTAGTCGCACACACACATGCAAATGTGCACACGGACACACACACACACACACACACACACACACACATATAGAGTATAGGTTGATGTTTAATACTGAGAACAAAAATAGTCTGGTGGTAAGTTCTCATGTTTTGCCAAAATTGTACCCCCTGGTTTCAATCGCCATAACATACGACTGTGTTATTGTTAATGAACGGCGTGTGTCTAGAATCCTCTAAACCAACGAGGTATGCAGCAAAAGCTTGATTTGGCTATGTTTTCTAGGAAAAGTATGTGTGTGTGTTACTAATAGGATCTGGTATTTGGGACCGTAATCAGTGATTGGATTTTGTACTCTTTCAAACTTGATATATTCAGTGTCTGCGTCACAGTTTAGAACGAGGTTAGTGTATGTGAAGTTGTGACGCTGGCACACAGTGCACTGTGTCGTCGTGAAAACACAACAATTAATGTGGTGTGGCAAAGCTTTGGTCCCAAACAGAATGTACTTAACAGACACGGTAGTCAGATTTTAGCTCCCTATATGCACTTTGAAATATCCCATATAGCCGTCAAACAACGTGAATGTCTTAAACATATGTTCTTGTTCTTTTACCGCGGTAGGGCTCCCCGAGCCCTTCCGCCATGCAACAGCAATGTTGCCGGGTCGAAATGACGTGAGCTCATCAGCGGCCCGTTGGCCCATGTGTTCATAATAATCCGCTCCCGGCTCCAAGTCATAATTAGAATAATCAAAGCTAAGTGTGCCCGTGTGTTTGTAAACCCCTTATCCCCCCTGCACATATACAGAGAGATGCATGTGTGCCTGGAAGCCCTTCGCCAGAGACTTATAAAGTCCTCAGAGAGGGGAGGGGGAAAGGAAGAGAGGGGGGGGGGGGGGTCTTTAGTTGTGAGTCAAGCTTTAGGATTATTGGGTCATGCTTTGTTACCCAGCTGTAGAAAAAGCCCTTGTTCACAGAAGGGGGGTTGGGGTACTGGGGAGGGACTGTGTGTGTCTATGAATATGTACCTACACGCGCACACACACACACACACACACACACGTGTATGTATGTGTGTGTGTGTGTGTGTGTGTTACAAGCTTCTCCGCGGTTTTCCATAAATCAGTAATGGGTCCCCGATGTCTTTGAAGCACCAGCGATTTCGACAATGAGGAGGCAGCAGATTTGAACGGGGTTTAGGCTACACAGGACGGCAACTCGGAAGGCGCAAAACTCTTTAGGAGGCCGTCTGCGGTGTTTTAATATTTCAGCATGACGAGGCCTTCTTCTATGGTTATTTAACCGCCCTCTCAAAATGTGCGTTGTGTCGGGACGTAGAGGGTGGATGTTAAAACCAAACGCCCTCCCGCGGCTGTGAATTCAGCACATTCTTTGATCAATTCCACTGTTCATTTATGATTTCCTGTAAACTACTGTGGCAGTTTCCAAGTGTGTATGTGTGTGGTTGAAAGTGGGGGAGGTATTTCCTCGCAAGCAGTTTCCTGGGTAGAATGTGCATACATGTGTGTTGTTTGTTTGAGTGTGTGTGTGTGTGTGCATGATTTTGGGGGGAGGGTTTCCTGCTGGGAAGAAGTTAGTAAACTTTCAATGCATTGACGGACATTGTAGTTGCTCAAGCGGATTTTGATAATACACAGGCAGGCGGCTTTTAAACTTCCGTTTCCGCTAAGCATTTTTTTTTTTTTTTTGCGCAAACATTTTTACCTTCGCTTTGTTGTTGGCAGATGTTTGATATTTGTTCTGCCGTGTTTTTGTTCCCTTTTCGATTTATTTCTCATTCAAGTCTCCTTGCGCAGGTTTTATCTGTTGCTGCTTTTATTCACATCGTGTAATTTTCCTCCCCCGCGGCTTCATGCTATGAAGGTTCCACCACAAAGTGTGACTTCAGATTTACATCATAGGATGATGTAAAACTGCCGCATAAAGTATAGAGATCATTGATCTCAGCCGTTTCTTCGAGGGAGAAGATTAGTGTGGGATGTGACGCATGGGTTGAAAGAACAAGTTACATTTGATTGATATGCATGTACATTCATTGAGTTTTCTCACTTTGCATCTCTGCTGTGTTTGCAATGACAAAGCTTGCTAAGCGCCAACCATAAAGAGCCACGTTTTAGTCACTAGTGGAACTGTCTAGCTAGCCAAATTTGCGACTGTGTGTGCTATTGCGCATGCCATTACACAAATGTAATTAGGTCTGTCGGGCTGTAATTCCCACACAGTTCTCTCTTCTTTGTTGAGTCTTTGGACTGAGCTCTCAAAGCAATTTACACCATGCTAGCAAGCCGTTAGCAACACAGCTTTTGTGAGAAGAAAATGTTATTTCTTCACCCTCACCCTGTAGTGATAATTTAGTTTGTTACTTGGACACTAATTTTGCCCCAAAATAGTATCTTTCAACTACCAGTGATTTATCTCTCCCTATCTATTTATATTCTGGACACCGCTCATTCAAGCCCTCCACTTAAAATGCACATGCAGCCATGCGTAGATTCTGTCTGCTGTCCTTTGACGGTGCGCACAGACAGACAATATTTAATCAACGTGATTTATTCCATGCCCGCTGTGCTCAAAAACATAAAATCAGTAAAACAAATGGTCCCTTCACTCTTATTAGCTCTGAGAGGCTCGTGAAGGATGATGTCATTAGGATGCGCTTGGCTGTTGTATTCATCAAAGGAACCTGTGTGCGTGTGTGTGTGTGTCAGAGAGATTGCAGGTTATATATAGTCATTAATCGGACATCATAGTTCTAACACTTCATCTGTAGGGAGCAAGGTGACCAGGTGTGTGGTTGGTCTGAAGCCATCAGTTCGGCTTCGACCAAAGGAGAGCATGTAGACAAAGCTGGAGGCACAGCGCTGAATTATTGTAACACGTTTGCATAGCAGTTTTAACTCCTCCTGCTTTAACTTAAGTGAAAGGTACGTACATTTAAGGTAACCCGTGCGCCTTTTGTTTTACCGTGGCCTAAGCACACTAAAACGTAAATTCGGCCATGCAAGTTGTCTACCATTTAGAGTTTGGCTGTAAGTTTTGTGTCAACTGAAAAGTAGCTCTGAATCATTAGTGACTTTAGCTTAGTCTACTCTGTCAACCCCTCCACTGACCTCTTATACTGCCACACATGTATCCATACACGTGAATGCAGGTGTGTCAGTAGAAGTATACACGCATATTAAATACATTCTGCTAGATGTGATCTTGCAAAGTCGTTTCTTTTTTTATTAACCTTTTTTTTTTTGCCTATTTGATCCCCTGGTTCTTGGGCGGCAAAAGTCCAATTTCCAGTGAGTGTTGATCAATGGCGGCCTTGTCCTTTAAGCCTGCCACAGCGTATAGGTTATTGCACTGGTGCACACCTGTCTCCTATTGACTGTGGGAGTGTTTTATGTCACATCTGAAGACATTTGGCTCCTGTCCATGGCTATGTGAGGGAGTGCTGGCCCATTTAAAGATGTGGCTTAGGCTTGCAGACAGGCTTATTAAGCCCTCGTTTGGTTGTAATTGCCTAACAAATATGAGTGAGATAAAGAGAGAGAGATGTAATGCAAAACAAAGACAAATCGGGTTGACGATCAGTGGCGTATTTGCTACCTTGGCATGCTTTCACCAACTGAACCTCATTCATTGTTTGTCTCGCATACAGTATGTAGCCAATGTTGGTTTTAAATGCAGTTTCATTTTTACGTTTGATTTACAAATGTGACATATGCTATACAGTGCATTAATGGATACCATGGCACATTAGATACACGGACATAAGAGTATAGTCTTCAATTAACTTAAAAAGTTCTTCCACGTGCATTCTTTTATTTTTATTTTTATTCAAGACCGGTTATTGGGCTGCATCCATGTTTACATTCTGTGTGTGCGTGACAGAGATGGGGTATAGGGTCAACATCTTTAGATAAACGTACAGTAAGCTACAAATAACCATTTCTGCAGAGTGAGCACTTTGAATTTGTCACCCTGTGCAAAGCTCGGGTGCACATAATATATGACATATTTCTGTTGCTCAGCAGGAGGGGAACCCCCAGGAGTAGAAGAAGAAGACAACTTGTATTGTTGAAAATACACCAAATATATTAAGGAAGCATCTCAGGTTATGGCTCATTTGTCATGAATGGATTCTTGTGTGAATTCAGATTTTTTTCTTCTACTTTTTTTGTTGAAGACTTCTGCCTTCGTAATGCTATTCATTAGATACAAGTGCTGTTCCATCTAATTCTATTCAGTGCGTCATTTCAAAGTAAAATGCCTGTAAGAAAGCATTCTGGTTTGTTCCATCGAATTCTGTTCAGTGCATCATTTCAAAGTAAAATGCCTGGATGGAAGAATTCTGGTATGGGTTCTAATGGTCACACAGCTGGTGTTCATTGACGAACCAGAGAAATGGCAAACAAGTCAAACGTCATTTTGGTGTGACGCTAAATCTTTTTGTAATGAAGCAGCGTAGGGAGACTTTCATGTCTAGTCCAACCACACGCAGTAGTCCAAATGTTACTTCTGTCTGTGTGTGGTTTGGGTACGGGATGGAAAGGAGGAGGGGGGGGGGGGGGGGGGGTTGTGGTTAAATTGCCGGATTAAGCATCGGCATTCATTTAGAAAAACATTGCCTTCAAAAAAGACATAGCACTAATTTAGCAGCGTGTCAGGCGCTCCCAGGGCTTCCATCTTGCCGTAGCCCTCCGACATCTTCATAAAAATGGGAAAGGCTTTCTCGGCCAGAGACTTTTAATATCCCACCCGTAGCTCTATTGACTCCAGACATGTGGGTGGTGGGGAGGGGGGCGGGGGGGGGGAGACTAATCTGCTCACCACTGGGATGGTATTGATCCCTTGATGGTTGAATAGAACTCACTCAAGCAGAGGTTTTTAGGTAGGTGTGTGTGTGTGTGTGTGTGTGCGCGTGCGTGAGAACCCAATGCGTCTTTGTGCGTTCATCATTTATAGAGTTTTCACCTCCCCCCCCTTCCTTTTCCATAGGCTCGATAACATACTGTAGTTACTGTTGCCACGATGTTGTTTATTGTTCAGGTGGATCACTGCTCGGTTAACAAGCTTGTAATACCTGCATTTGGGGAGGGTTTATATATATGTGCGCCAAAATGAGTCCTATTATGTCAGTCAGTCCTATAGCCCAATTCTGTTTGTTCATGTGTTCAAGATGGATCAGGTTGGAGCGTTGCTAACCACTGAGACTACAGACATGCTGGCAGCTCATGTCTTTGCTAGTAACCAAATAACCCCATGCATAAGTAAAGCCTGAAAAGGCCTGCGGCAGTTGGACTCTATTACTAAACTATTTTAAGCAGTGTGATTTCCTGAGTTTCGCTCAGAAAAGTACCTTGGGTATTATTCATTGTTTTACTCTATCCGCCTACTCCCCCACTCCTCCTCTTTTCTCTTTCATGCTCCTCCTGTCCTCCTGTGTTGCTTTCGGGGCATTGACAGAGCAGGAGAATGGAGAATATAGCATCAAGTGTTAACATTGGAAAAGATCAAGGCTCCAATTAGATCAGATTTGACCTTTTATCGCACCGCGCATCGTCTCCAGACCGTTGCTGTTTTGATACGCGCGTTCGCTCAAACACCGGGCCCGTCTTACTGAGCCCGGCCTATACTGTGCCCTTTTCACTTTGAGCACGCACGCACGCACGCTCGCACGCACGCACACACACACACACACACACACACACACACACACACGCGTGTTTTTTCTGGTACATTTGGGCAGACCAATGTAAGGCAAAGATATGAAGACCAATGTAAGTTAATGATGAAGACAAATGCAGCGGTGGGTTTAAATGTCAACACTGGAGCTGGGCTCTGCTATGCTCCATGGCAGCAGTATAGTATATTTGAGTGGGTTTTATAAAGACTAGAAATGATTGCGCTGGGAGGCATGCAGCCAGTGTAGGCTGTATACGCCAAGCTGTGCAGTCATAAGAGCACAGGAATATGTTTTCCCTGTCCCCGTATTACTGGACATTCGTAATGATGATAAATAGCGCTTAGTCGTAGTCACAGCAGTTCCTGTCTTTCTTTGCTTGTGAACATGGTGCACACCCACACACACACACACACACACACGCACACGCACATACACACACACGCTATCCCACGGAATGTGACTGGTACTTGAAGCACTCGACAATAGCACAGGCCCACTGACCCCCATTGTGCCAGAAGCCATCCTTACCACCGGTCCTCTTTGAGCATAGGAAATGTGTCAAACAACAGCTTCAACTCCCCTGATCAACATACACACGCACACGCACGCACACGCACACGCATACACTTTGTGCCTGAGTTACAATAATGGACCAGGAAGCCAATCGATGCCCCTGCCCATATACACAGAATAGGCTTCAAACAAAAGCTACAACTCTGAATAACCGTGTCACTTTGGAACTTGTTCTCACCTATTAACCTGTATTCAGTCTTGCATGCATGCTCTCTCTCTGGGTCTCTCTATCTCTCTCTCTGGGTCTCTCTCTCTCTCTCTCTCTCTGGGTCTCTCTGGGTCTCTCTCTCTCTCTCTCTATGGGTCTCTCTGGGTCTCTCTGGGTCTCTCTCTCTCTCTCTTTCTCTGGGTCTCTGCACTCTGCCATTTAGGTTGCAAGCGTTTCCTCCAGGAAAGACATCCACCCAAGCAGACACCCAGGGAGACAACCAGGGAGACAACCAGGGAGACAGGCAGACCGGCAGACAGGCAGACAGGCAGGCAGGCAGGCAGGCAGGCAGACACCCAGGCAGACACCCAGGGAGACACCCAGGGAGACACCCAGGGAGACACCCAGGGAGACAACCAGGCAGACAGGCAGACAGGGAGGCAGGCAGGCAGGCAGGCAGGCAGGCAGATACCTGGACGTCACTTGGAGGATGAGGAGAGTCAAGGAGGGGGAAGGAGCTAGCAGGAGGAGGAGGAGTAGAGGAGCAGCGCTAAAAGGCAAGCTCGTGACGCCAAGTAGATAACCAACCTGTCACCTTCCCCTCCTCCTGCTTCCTCTCTCCCTCACGCACACACACACACACACACACACACGCACACACACACACACGGCTTGCAAGCATACTGGGCTTTATACACACT
>JAODLL010000009.1:1058097-1088208 GCA_026546735.1 Forbesichthys agassizii
TATATATATAAATTTTAAAAAGTATGAACTTTTTCAGATAGGCCATTACCTATTGCAATTTAGTAGCTACGCCATTAACTATTGCACCTTAGTAGCTACGCCAAAAACTATTGCACTTTATATGTTTGACTATGTGGTATTGGGTATAAAGACATTATGCTGCATTTGTTCTATTTAGAATATTGTTTGCTTATAATTGCTGGTGAATGACCTGTCCAACTACTGACAAATGTACTACATGTAAGTTGCTTTGGATGAAAGCGTCTGCCAAATGCAGTAAATGTAAATGTAGTAGCTGGTTATCAAAACATAACACAATTCCTACACAGGGCTGTGTGACCAAGCTGCTGCTGTGTTGTTGACACGAATAACAATGAACTACAATCTGCCGCCTGTATCCTTTAATGGAGTCTGGACGGCGAGGCGGAATTAATGCGTAATACTAACATTTTGAAAACACTTTTGAAATTAAACCATATGTGGTCCAAAACCCATAAAACTATTCAAACCACGTTTGAGTAGCCTGCACCAGTACTAGGTCATTTGATATGACCAACATGTCATATCCTGATATAGATACTTCCCGATATCCTGATAACGATACATATCACGATATAGCAATTTGTGTAAATTAAATTCATAAATAGTGTCTTGTCATCCATTGACCCCCCGCCCCCATGGGGCAGCCTCTGAACCACAGTAAGCAGAGGAGATTCAGAATGTGTTACACTGAGTTCAAATAAACATAATATAGTCTATACAGTGTTCTGCTGTAATTTATGTTTGTTTACTAACGCAAACATAATCCATTGACTGCATAACGTATGCACCTTGACCATGGAAATCATGGTGTTGATAAATGTCTTTTTTTTAACATAACTTGTCTAAAAGGTTGGATATACTAGGAGCTTGCCAGACATAGAAAAAAAATAAAGAGGTAGGAAATGTAATCGAACATTTTAATAGTCTTAAACTACGTCCTGTTTAGGCTATATGTCCCGAATGTAATGTCCATGTGTTTTGCCAGTTAGCTAGCTAGCGTGTTTTGTTTACTTTGCAGCAGTAGCACCGGCGATGCAGCGCGCAAAACACAACTTAATACAACTTGTAGGCTGGCAGGTTAAACTTAAACGATTATGACTCGTACAAGTACGAATATGCCTCACCAATATTTCTCTGATCACGAGCCGGTACTCTGTGCTCTCTGCTCCACTGCTGTGTGGGCAGGGCTCACTCCACACTCATACGCACACACACGCAAGGCGCTTAGCGAGGGAAAGAGAGAGCTGATGAAAACACATGTTACTGGAAGTGCAACAATAAAAGCCTTGCCATTAAAAAGCAAACAAGAGTAATCCGCACAAAATATGGACTTCAAATGACGAAAGTTAATGCAGTAAAAAGTGATTTTCCGAACAATGATATAAACGATAAAGCATAATTTAAGACGGTAGATGTTTTTCTATCATGTGATATAAATTGCTTTATCGCACAGCCCTAGCCTCACGTCAACACAGCTACGTGGAAGTCGGGCGGGATGGGCAGTGACTTGTTAAACTTAAAGCAACAGCCACTGAAATCAGACCGCTATCTAAAGAGTTGCTGTATGATGTGCTATTCCACATAAACTATGTAGTATTTTCACCTTAGCTTGTCAACTTCATTGCATTGAGAAGTCAAGGAACTGTGTCAACAAGTGAAACGGAGCATGAACTGACTTTTAACTTATTCACCAGAATATGTATTCAACTCTCCCTCACTGATGGTTTTTAATTTTTTATTGTGATTTCCGTGTCCCTGGTTGCACTCAGTAGAATCTCCCATCATCTCCGGCACCAAACCACCGATCATGTGAGCTTCCTTGTTGATGTGATCTTTATTTGGCCTTCTCCGCCACAGCTCTTTGAATAAAGTTACTCAGGCTGCTTACGGGAAACTCTAAGCTCAACATCACAACCGGTCCCCTCATTTCCAAACCCTGCCAGTCCAAATTGGTTTGCACAAAGCCTGCCAATTTAGAAACACTCTCTCTCTCTTTCTCTTACCCTCTCACTTTAAAACAACCCATGGTAGAAGCCACGGCCCCATGGATCCTGATTCTATATTTAAACCTGTAAAAAGGTAGCTTTGTAAACCCCACACTTCTGAGAGGGAGGGGAGAGAGGGCAGAAAGGAAAGAGGAGAGGGGGCAATTTATGAGAGAGAGAATTAGAGGCAAGAGGTAGAGATGGGAACAAAAAAAAGAAGGGACAAAAGAAAGGAATGGTGAAGACAGGGAAATATAAAATAAAAGTCAGTGTAAGCAAGAAGAGAAGGATCGCAATTGAGACCCAGAAATATGAATGAATTAGTGTAAAAACAAGTAAATACTAAATTTGCAGAGAACGTTTTGCAGGGAGAGAAGAACTGTAAGCTGCAGAGCAGAGCTGTTATTCCTGCTATAGTGTGAGGCTATGGGGTGGCCGGGCAGCGCTGTATTCTGCTGCTATGAAAGGTGGGATTGTCAGAAGGCTTCCACGAGCCAGGAAAGTTACCCCAACCCTGCCTCAATCTGCCATAGAGAGAGAGAGACCAGGGGCCTTATTTATAAAAAGTTGTGTAGACACCATCTATTTGACCTAGGATAATTTCCTAAATGTTTTAGAGAATCTAAAACTATAAAAACCTCTAAAACTGATTTCATTCAGATATATCCATATGCAAAAGATGGACAGAGGATTTAGGTACATGAACATTTGCATATGAACCATCCCATGGAATACATTACATTGCCATCATGCGCAACTGGCCCCTAGCAAATCAGCTAGTGAATCAACAACTATATTACGGGTGCAGAGAGATGAGTAATAGATCATAGATGTATGGGAAGGTTAACCTACTATCCCTACTAGTTCAGTAATGCAGATTACAGCCAGGGCATGAGGATGTGAACCATCTGGTGCATATGTCTGTGCATGTGTGTGTTTGAGAGAGAGGGGAAGAGAAGGAGTAGCCAAAACACAGCAATTCGAAGAGACTTAAACCGAAAGCATATTGCACAAAATGTATATCTAAGTTGGAATACTGCTTTGACACTTTATGAAAACTTTATTTTTTATTTTTATCATGATGCCTGCTAAACATCATGATGTCTGTCAACCATCGGCGAAGGATGATGCCATAGTCTATCGGCCCAACCCTAGCAGATACTGTACATGCAGGGCCATTCTTATTGGGAGTTGAGAAGCCATAGCTCAGATGACAAACTCTGTCACTTTTGTGTAGAGATAATTATTTTATGCATATTATTATTATTATTATTATTATTATTTTAAGTAGCACAGTACAAAGAAAAACATTGTTTACCTAAAAACAAACTAACTCTACCTGCTCCAGCTTCTAGACTCTTCACAAATGTTTTTTGTGCAATGAAGTTGCACTTAAATGGGAATTCTTGTTAACACATGGGTTGCTCATATGGGAATGTGAGAAATCTATTACACATATGTTAGGGAATCTTGTTCTTTCAGGATATCCTTCACATTCTGTGGATTTCAGCATATCTAAAATCTGTGCACAAGTAAATTCTATAAATGAGGCCGTAGGTTAGCTTCTCAACCTGTGGGTCACAAGATGCTTATACAAATTTGTGAAATTTATTCATACTTGACTTTACCTAATCTCCTTAATTTTAAGTTCCTTTGATCATCTTTAATAAAATGAGCATCTTAGCATTTCAACATTATGATGTTTATACTGTTTGCACTTATTTTATTATGGGGGTTGTCACAGTCGAGTGGGGGTGGCAGAAACCAGACGCAGGTTGTAGTTATAATAATAATTAATTTAATTTAAACAAAGCAAAACACTCACCAGTTACAGCAAACAATAACTGACAATGACAGGTAGAAACGGGGCTACATATACTAAAGCTAATTAGGGGAATGGGCACCAGGTGTGTGTAATGACAAGACACAGACAGTCCAAGATGAGTAAACGAGTGAAGAGGAAACCCCAGGAAGCATGGCATGGTCATTAAGCCGTGACAGGGGGTCCCAAGTCGGACCCGAACACACTCACACACAGATGTAACCTGTGAAGACACACCTAGAACCCTAAATTTGGATGTTCATTATCAACGTCTATGGTAAATGAAACTCCTGGGGTGTGAGGGCAGCAGCTCTCTATGTATTTATTTTGGAAGGAGGGATTGTGAAGAGAAGAGAAGGACAGAGAAGAGGGAGGATAGGGTGTAAAGTGAAAGCGGGTTGGGGAGTCGGGACGAAAATATTTTGAACTGGGACATTCCTCTAATTTCAAAAAAAGTTCCAGTTAGACTGAGTTAGCTGAGATATGGAGAGGGCTCAGGAAATACATGCACGCGCTCACACACACACACACACACACACACACACACTTTACATACATATAAACACTCATCAGTATATGTTGTCTTTAATGTTTCTCTCTCCCCTCACTCCTCCTGCTCTCTCTCTCTCTCTCTCTCTCTCTCTCTCTCTCTCTCTCTCCTTCACACACACAGTCCAGTCTGTAGACATAGAAGCTCTCATTCATCTTCTTCCAGTGAAGTCCCCAAACCTCCCTTCTCACGTGCGCATGCACACACACACACATTTCTTTACTTTTTTCATCCTCCCAGCCCTCCGTCTCATGATCGTCTCAAGTCCACTGCCATTTAAAGGTAAAGTTACTTTTATTGTCACATTGCGATATTCATCCTCTGCATTTAACCCATCCCTCAAGGGAGCAATAAGCAGCCACTGTACGCAATAGGCAGCCACTGTACAGTGCCCGCGGACCAACTCCAGATTGGAGCCAGTGTCACATTTTGGGCACCTGGAACAAAGTTGGAAAAATGGTCACATGGACAGACAGACAGAATATATACGCCCATGAAAAGCGTGTGAGACACAACAGACGGTGTGTAATGGGACACTAGGGATCATGTCACGATACCAGAAAGTTACTAGTGGATACCAATAGCAATGAAATTACACAGTTCTTGATACTCATTTCGATACCACGGGGACATTTTTTTATAAATATTAATATATACTCTATATATACACACACACACACACACACACAGAGTATATTGTACATCAAGTGTGCCTACACTTTTCTGTCTTGCAAGCTACTTTTAAAATTACCAGTTCAAAATGATCTACCACAACAACAAAAAAGTACATGTGTACAACAAATGAATAATTATTACTGCATTACAGCACAATACAATGAATTACATTTATGGTCCCAAACTTATTCTGATGACTTGAACTGAATGGAGTCAGCCAGAATTGCATAGTTTGGCTGCTGAAAGCTATGGTCAGCCATGGTATAGTCATGGTGGAATGGTATTTGGACTTAGTAATCTTCATGTGGAAAAAGGCCGAATAGCATAAATCAGTAGATCCGAACAATGCAGTCAACCAGGTGTCACGCTGGCATCCCGCAGCGTGGCTGCGCCCTCCGGTCTGGCGCGCTCTTGAGCGCCGTCCCCGGAGTACTGATATGCGACAGGTGGCAATCAGGGCCTCCCACATCTGTTCCTTGTTCTTTGATTGTTCTCCTGCTTTATATACTGTGCTTTTGTGTTTACCCCTTGCGGGTTATTGTTTGCAACAGATAAGGCTAATGTGTCGAGTGTACTTTGTCCCTGTATAGTTGGTTGAATTATATCCTTTTACTTTCTACCTCCGTTGTGTAGCCAACTTCTTCACAGAATAACCCACCGTCTTTCCTCACTATATCGCTGTTCCTGATTTGTTTCATTCACCCGTTTTTTCCCCCCGTGTGGATTAGGATGGACCTAGCGGGGAGCGGCGATGGTGAGAGAAACCGGCTGTCCACGTTGGAGGCGGGATACCGGTCCATGGAGGGGAGCGTATCACGGCTGATTGAGGCCGTGCAACATCTCATGACCGTGCACACTCCCCTCCCCGCCGATGGCGCTCCTAGCCCCTCGGGGGCATCGGGCTCGTCGGCTAGCGGACCGGAAGCCTGCCGCGCTCCGGTGAGTGAAGTCAGAGGGGCCGCCCCGGAGAAATACGATTGCAATCCGGAGCAGTGCAAGGAGTTTTTTCTCCAGTTCAGTCTGTACCTGGGCGCAGGGGGGCAGACGGACATGGAGAAGATCTCCTTGATGACCTCCTTCCTCACTGGGCGCGCACTCTCCTGGGTGACTGCGGTGTGGGATAGCCAGGACGCGGACATGTGGTCGTACCCAGACCATCCGGAGGGAGGGAGAGAGACCGGGGAGCGACTCCTCCATCTCCAGCAGGGAAGGAGCTCCGCCGCGGAGTATGCCTTGTCTTTCCGAACGCTGGCGGCATCCAGCGGCAGGAACGCACCGGCTCTCCATACCGCCTTCGCACAGGGGTTGCGAAGGGAGGTGCGAATGGAGCTGGCTTGCGTTCCGGAGGATCTGCCGCTGGATGCATTTGTTGCCAGAGCGATCGCGATAGACGGGCAGCTTCGCGAGCGGGACCGACTAGGTCAGCGCGCTCCGCCCCTTCACCATGGATCAGGCACCGAGCCGGAACCAATGGAGCTGGGAGGCGTGAGGCTCTCCGTGGAGGAGCGGGACCGCCGGAGTTGTCGGGGCCTATGCATGTGCTGTGGCGAGAGGGGGGCATTTCCGTAAGGACTGTCCGTACACCAAGCCATGCACTGCCAAGGGGGTGAGTACCGCGCAGGCCCAACCAAGTACGGTGGGTGCGCCTAGAGTCAATCAAATGTGCAATCCGTTCTGTTGCTCGGTTGTGGTTTCCGGCGGTGCTCATCCCCATACCACTTCAGCCCTGATAGATTCCGGTGCCGCCGGGAGCTTCAATGACCAGGCGTTGGTGTCCACACTACAGTTACCAACATGCAGGTTGAGGTCCCTGATTTCCAGGGCGTTGGACAGCCGGCCCGTCGGCAACGGGGTGGTAACCCACATCACCAGACCGCTCTCCCTGACCATTAATGGTTGCCACCGGGAGAGACTGGAACTCCTGGTACTATCAGCGTCCCTCCACCCGATCATCCTGGGTCTCCCTTGGCTACAACAGCACAACCTGCAAATCGCCTGGAGGAAAAGGGAGATCCAGGGATGGTCGAAGGCATGCCGGAGGACCTGCCTCCAGCTGCAGTGTGGGACCGCCTCTGTGGAGAGCCCGCATAGCGCCCTCCAACATCCCCGTCGAGTACCGGGACTTGGCGGACGTATTCGAAGTGGACAGAGCAAAGTGTCTCCCTCCCCATCGCTCCTGGGACTGTGCCATTGAGCTGGAGGCCGGTGCCTCGCCCCCACGGAACAAGGTCTACCCGCTCTCGGTGGCGGAGACGAAGACAATGGAAGACTACATAGCCGAGGCACTGGAGCAGGAACTGATCCGCCACTCCACCTCTCCAGCGTCCTCGAGCTTCTTCTTCGTCAGGGGGGGTCCGCCCGTGTCTCAACTTCCGGGAGTTGAACAGTGTGACCATCAAGTACCGGTACCCCATGCCCCTCGTCCCATCCGCCATCGAGCAGCTGAGAGGGACGAGGCACCTCACCAAGCTGAACCTCCAGAGTGCCTACAACCTCATCCGAGTTAGGGAGGGAGACGAATGGAAGACAGCCTTCAGCACCAGGTCAGGCCACTATGAATACTTGGTGATGCCCGTTGGACTGGCCAACGCCCCGGCTGTCTTCCAGTCCTTCATGGACGAGGTGTTCCGAGACATGTTGGGGAGGTTCGTAGTGGTTCTACATCGATGACATTCTGATCTACTCCCCAACAGTCTCGGAGCACGTGGCCCACGTGCGTGCTGTGCTCCATAGTCTGCGGCAGCACAGGCTCTTCGTCAAAAGGGAGAAGAGCCTGATCCACCAAGCTGCCGTCTCCTTCCTGGGCGATCGAATCACTCCAGAGGGTGCCAACATGGAGGAGCTAAAGGTGAAGGCCGTCCATCAAGGAGCTGCAGCAATTCCTGGGCTTTGCCATCTTTTACCACCGGTTCATCAAGAACTACAGCTCCGTCGCAGCGCTCCTCACGTCGTTGCTAAAAGGCAAGCCGCAGTGCCTCCACTGGACCTCGGAGGCCGAGGGAGCATTCCGGGACCTTAAGGAGAGGTTCACCACCGCTCCCCTCCTCATCTACCCGGATCCCCTGAGGCGCTTCGTTGTCGAGGTCGACGCCTCCAAGATTGGGGTGGGGGCGGTCCTCTCCCAGCGCCATGGCAGCCCACCCCAGCTACACCCATGTGCCTTTTTCTCGCGGAAGCTGTCAGCTGCGGAGAGGAATTACGACGTGGGGGACCGAGAACTACTAGCGGTAAAGTTGGCCCCGGAGGAGTGGAGACACTGGCTAGAGGGTGCCCGTGAGCCGTTCACGGTGCTCACGGACCACCGAAACCTTGAATACATCCGTGCGGCCAGGCGCCTGAACCCCCGCCAAGCCCGGTGGATGGACTTCTTCGCCCGGTTCCGGTTCACCCTTACCTATAGGCCCGGGTCTAAGAACAACGTGGCAAACGCACCCTCGAGCCAACATGAGGGGGACTTCGTCCCTCCCGTCGTCGCCTCCGTGATCCCCCGTCCTGCGTGGTTGGTCCCGTCGATTGGGACGTGGACACCGAGATCAGAAGAGCAAGTCGCCGGGACCCGCCGCCAGCCAACTGTCCACCAGGAAGGGTCTACGTCCCCAGAAGAGTGCGGGGCCAGCTGGTGACCTGGGCCCACCAGACACCAGCCACGGGACATCCAGGGTTGGACCGACGACGGAAGCACTTCGGGCAAAGTATTGGTGGCCTAGGAAGGGGAGGACTGTGCGCGATCATGTGCGGTCTTGCCAAACATGCGCACAGTCCAAGGCGCCTCGGCACGCACCTGCGGGCTTCCTCCACCCTCTGTCGGTGCCTCAGCGGCCTTGGAGCCACGTCGCGACCTACCTGTCTCAGAGGGGCATACGGTCATCTTGGTCGTGGTCGACCGATTCTCTAAGATGGTCCGTTATGTCCCTCTGACCCGAAAGCCCACCGCCCTGCAGGTCGCTGAGGTACTGTTCCAGCAGGTCTTCTCGCTCTACGGCCTTCCGGAGGACATCGTTTCCGACCACGGCCCCCAATTCACATCGAGGGTCTGGAAGGCATTCGTGGCTCGTCTCGGGGTCGCGGTCAGCCTCACGTCCGGGTACCACCCTTAGGTCAACGGGCAGGTGGAGTGGAGAACTGTGCCGCTTCCTTCTGGCGTATTGTGCAGACAGCCCCCATGACTGGTCGAAGTTCCTCCCCTGGGCCGAATATGCCCAGAACTCCTTGTGCCAGTCCTCCACAGGGCGAAGCCCGTTCCAGGTGGTCCTCGGACACCAACCCCCTCTCTGCCCCTGGACGGTGACTCCGCCCAGCGGCGTCCCAGCAGTGGAGGACTGGTGTGGTCGGGCCGGGGAGGTGTGGGCCGCCACAAGGGTCCGTCTCCAGCAGACGGCCGACCGGCAGAAGACACAGGCAGACCGGCGGCGGTTCGCTGCCCCGGCCTACAGCCCAGGGGATCGGGTGTGGCTGTCCGCACGGTACCTGCCGCTCCGCTTGCCCTGTAAGAAGCTCGCCCCCCGGTACGTGGGGCCCTTCAAGGAGGGTCAACGACGTGACAGTGACCTTGGAGCTCCCACCGCCATATCATCGCCTCCAGCCCACGTAACACGTCTCTCTCCTCAGACTGGTAGTCCCTGGTCTGCTAGGGGGTCGTGACCCAGCTGCAGCTCCTCCGGCGCCTATAGAGGTGGAGGGGGGTCCGACGTATGCCGTGAAGGCAGTGCTGGACTCTCGGTGGCGGCTGGGCCGGCTCCAGTACCTTGTGGATTGGTTGGGTTACGGTCCCGAGGAGCGGAGTTGAGTGAGGGCTGTCGACATAGATCGAGCCCTCACCCAGGAATTTCACGCTTGCTGGCCGGATCGGCCTGGGCCCCACCCTTGGGGCCGCCCGGCACCTGCCCGTGGCTTTGCCCTCCAGTCTGGCGCGCTCCTGCGCGCCATCCCCGGAGTACTGATAGCCGATCTGCGACAGGTGGCAATCAGGGCCTTCCACACCTGTATTCTTGTTCTTTGATTGTTCCCCTGCTTTATATACTGTGCTTTTGTGTTTACCCATTGCGGGTTATTGTTTGCAACAGCTGAGGCTAATGTGTTGAGTGTACTTTGTCCCTGTATAGTTTGTTGAATTAAAACCTTTTACTTTTTACCTCCAAGGTGTGTTCTTTCATTGGTAATATTGTTAAAAGTTCCTTTTTTGCCGTCATGTCTGTGAACACCATCCAAATGAAAATGCACAATTGTGCTGTATCGCTTATGTCCGTAAAAAGAAGTCAGCAGGATTTAGAGCATTCTCACACAGGGCCCCACTTTTGTGGAATTCTCTACAAGCTGATTTTAGAGGTGCTAGTACTGTTTAGACCTTCAAAACCAAACTAAAAACCTATTTGCACAGTGAGGCATTTAGTTAGCATTTAGCATTTAGTTTAGCAACAGTGAATGTTCCCATCTGCTTAAGGACCTAAATGACTATACATTAGGCTCCTCTGTGTTGTCTTTGTGTGTTTCTGGCCCTCCTTTCTCTTTCTTTTACTCCGAGTGTGGTGGTTGGGAAATGTTGTCACGATCCTGGAGGCTGTGTGGATGGTGCGGCTCCAGCACAGTGATGTCATTGACGGGAGGTTACTGCCTTGGTCAAGGACAGCGTGTCGATGGCAATGTTTCCTGAGCTGGGAAAGAGAACTGTGTGCAGAGCCATTGAATATGTGCTGGTCATCTCCTGCTCAGTCGAGGAATGTTGTCACAAAGTGATTCTGACATGGTCCCGGACGATGCATGAATGGCAGTCGCTATTGCTGAAGAAGCCAAGTTTCCAATTCAGACAAGCACTATAGTTGTTGAGGGGTCCTGGTAGTGTCTAGTACTATTGGACATTTCCTTGGATCTGGGACTTCTGTGGCATCTGTTAATGCCACAATTGACATACCATTCTTATTTAACAACTTACAAAAAGTTATTTTTTTCCCCCCATATTTTTAATGGAAGTTCTTCTTTGCCCAGGGGAGGAGCAGGGGGTGTTGTTTTTGTTTCCATGTGAAATGTAGACTGTAAAGCCCTTTGAGACTGCAATGTGATGAAGAGCTATATAAAAAAATTGACTTGACTTGAATTGTTATTTATATAATAGATTAGCTTGGGTTTGGTTAAGATTGGACAAATGGCCTAAGAGGTTATCTTAAAAAAATATTTTTCACAAAATTCAAAATTGAGGAATTTCTAGTTTCAAATCAAATACAATAATAATAATAAGAAAACTAACTAAACTAAAATAGGGCTTCAGCAGCTTCGCTGCTTGGACCCTTAATAATAATAATAATAATAAGAAGAAGAAGAATAAAACTAACAAATAAAATAGGTCTTCAGGAGCTTCGCTGCTTGGACCCTTAATAATAATAATAAGAAGAAAACTAACGAAAACAAAAGGGTTTACACAGCTTCGCTGCTTGGACCCCTAATAAATATAATAATAAGAAGAAGAAGAAAAAGAACAAGAAGACAAATATAATAGAAGAAAAAACGTAGAAGAACAACAGGGTTCCCGCATTTTCGGTGCTGCTACACAGGGTTGTGAACAGAAAAGGCTTAACATTAGCTTAGCTTTACAAAATAACTCTCAAGGGTTGGAACTCAAAAGGCAACTAATAAAGGGAAGCACACGTCATTTACCCTCCGGAGGACCTTAAAGTGCCCACATACCGGGGGGCCAACTTACGACATGGCAAGCGGAGCGGCAGGTCCCGCGCAGACAGCCACACCCGGTCCGCCTGGCGCTTCTGCTGGTCGACAGCCTGTACCAGACGGACCCATGCGATGGCCCACGCCTCCCCGGCTCGACGGCACCAGTCCTCCACTGCTGGTACATCACTGGGCGGGATCCCCGTCCACGGGCACAGTGGTGGTTGGTGCCCCAGCACCAGCTGGAACGGGGTCTGCCACGTGAAGGACTGGCGCAATGAGTTCTGAGCATATTCCGCCCAGGGGAGGAAGCGTGCGCAGTCATGCGGGCTGTCTGCGCAATAGGTGCGTAGGTACCTGCATAGCTCTTGGTTTGCCAGCTCCGCCTGCCCGTTGACCTGGGGATGGTACCCGGATCTGAGGCTGACTGCAACCCCAAGGCGTGCCATGAACGCCTTCTATACCCTGAATAAGAACTGGGGGCCGCGGTCTGTCACGATGTCCTCCGGAAGGCCATAGAGCTGGAAGAACTGCTGGAATAGTACCTCAGCGACCTGTAATGCCATCGGCAGATGAGGCAGAGGGACAAACTGGACCATCTTGGAGAACCGGTCTACGATCACCAAGATGATTGTCTGCCCCCCTGACGCTGGCAGATCCGTGATGAAGTCCACCGAGAGGTGTGACCACTGCCGCTGAGGTACTGGAAGGGGGTGGAGCTTGCCCGCCAGTGCGTGCCTCGGTGCCTTGGACTGTGCGCAGGTCCGACACGATCTGACGTAGTGGCGCACAGTCCTCCGCATGCCAGGCCACCAATACTTCTCGCGAAGTATCTCCGTTGTCCGGTCCACCCCGGAGTGACCTGCTGCCGGTGTTTTGTGGGCCCAGGTCACAAGCCGGCCCTGCACCCTCTGCGGGACATAGATCTCAGGACCTGATGGCTTCCACTTTGAATTTTTCCATTCGAGCCCCCTCCGGAGTGATGTTGTACCCCAGGAAGGAGACAGTGTCCCGGTGGAAGAGGCATTTCTCCCCTTTGATATACAGCCGGTGCTGTAACAGCCTCTGCAGGACAGCACGCACGTGAGCCACGTGCTTTGGGAACGTTGGGGAGTAGATGAGGATGTCGTCGATGTACACTATGAGGTACCTCCCCATCATGTCCCGGAACACCTCGTCCATGAACGACTGAAACACCGCGGGGGCGTTCGCCAGGCCAAACAGCAATACCTGGTACTCGTAGTGGCCCGACGTGGTGCTGAACGCGGTCTTCCACTCGTCTCCTTCCCGGATCCTGACCAGGTTGTAGGCACTCCGGAAGTCCAGCTTCGTGAAGAGCTTCACCCCCCGAAGCTGCTCGATGGCAGAAGGGACAAGGGGCATCGGGTACCGGAACTTCACGGTGACGCTGTTCAGTCCATGGTATATGCAGGCCCCATCCTTTTTGGCGATGAAGAAGAAACTGGCTGACACCGGAGAGGTGGAGTGTCGGATAATGCCCTGCTCCAGCACCTCCGTTACGTACTCCTTCATCGCCGTTGTCTTTGCCATTAAGAGCGGGTAGATCTTGTTTCAGGGGGGGCGAAGCCCTGGCCGTCAAGACTATGGCGCAGTCCCAGGAGCGGTGAGGAAGGAGACACCTCGTCTGGTCTATGGAGGAGACCCTTCCCAGATCCTGGTACTGCTCCGGAAGGCAGGGCTGGAGGGCACTCTGTGGGCTCTCCACCGACATGGTTCTGCAGAGGGCCATCAGACCGGTCTTCCAGCACCGCGAGGACCACCCCTGGATCTGCACACCTATTGGATTTGTTTAATTTGTTTTTCTATTTCTTTCTATAAAAAAATATATATATATCATTATTATTATTTGACCGCTACATAGCCCAGATATAGCTGTATTTTTATATTTTTGTCTACCATGAGAATTTAAAGGTAATTGTCTGGTAGATTTTTTGTTTTTATATTCTGTTGTATTGACACATAAAAGATAATGTGTCAAAAGGGGAGATGATGAGTGTGCTGTAAACAAATTGATCTTTAAATTTAGTTATTACGTTTATTGGCCAGTCTTGTAGAAATATTAAGGAATAGAAAATGTATTTATTAAGGTTAATGGCCAGTCTTGCAGAAATATTTAGGAAGAAAAAGGGACTTGTGACCCAGACAGCACAACATCCTCTCCCCTAGGACAATTTACTCATTACATGTTTAAAGGTATTAATTATTAATTTACCAGCAGTGATAATAACTTTCATAATTCATAATTGTGTTCATATTTTGTTTATTTTATTTTTTAAGAATAGAACACAGCAATAGCAGACATGTTTTTATTTCAACTTCTACATCTTTCACACACAACACAAGAACATTATCGGTTACAATTTAATTGAAAATAAAGTCCAGGGGATGGCAAAAGAAGACGTCTTATATATTACACATATTTGATAACAAGATCAGATCATTTTTTCCAATAAGCTTGGCGTTCCGCCGTAGGGTGACAGGCCTGTCTGAGATGTTGAGGATCTTCAACGGAACCCATCTGTCGCCCCAGAGAGGCATCACCACCCTGGAAACCATGATGTCTCTGGGCGCAGAGCGAGAAGAGGTTGGCTCCATCAACACGGTACAGCCTGAAGATGTCTTCACATTTTTAGGGAGTTTTTCCCACACAGAGATACTCACTGCCAGCCGACGGGGTTACAGTCCTATTACATCTGACCGTCCCAACTTTGTCAGGGACCTCATCAATAGACCAACATTCCAGGCCAGCGAGCAGTGAGAGAAATTGTTCAAGTTCTTGATGTTGACACGGCGTCCCAATAGCTGGCATCATTCTTGAATTGATGGACCAGATGTCTAATGACGTTTAAGCCATCAGTTAAATCATCCTGTTGGTTCTCTACAACAAAAGTGGGCACTCACACTCTACATCCATAGACCTCCATCTCGGGATTCACCACTGATTTAGGTTTCACACGAATGCCACCACATCCAATAAAAACAATGTTGGTCACCCCTTGGCTGCTCAAATCGACAACACCAGCTTCAGTAAGCTTCTTCTGTGCTTCTGAACTCAGTGAGCAGGCCATTGAACCACTATCTAACATGGCACCAAGAGTCACTTTGTTTCTAACTGTAACAGGTGTGTAAAACAAACTGTCACTGCTTTTGACCTTTTGTGTGTTTTAAAAGACAATAGTACATGACTCATTCAAATCCTTAACATTGTTGTACAGCACAGCAGCATCATGTATTTGGGAGTTTACCTCATGACTTGTTAACAAAAGATGGTGTAACCCCGGGCATGTCTCTGTTAAAGAGCGGGTCTGCAGCCCAGACATCGAGTTGGTCGCCGTCGGACATTGTCCATATTATTTGCAGAGGGAGTTCACCAGTGTTATCGCCGTCATTGTTTACATTCCTCCGACTGGGAACAGAGAAGTAGCGTGTGATGTCATCCACAATGTGACTGCAGGATTACAAACAAAACATCCTGGAGCCTTCATCATCAACCCAGGGGACTTTAACCCTTGTCTCCCTCTCATCCACACTCCCAACTTTCTACCAGTTTGTCAAATGTGCCACCCGTGAAAATAAGACTTTGGACCTGCTGTACGCAAATGTTAAGGATGCGTACAGCTTCACTTCAGACCACAACCTAGTCTTGCTCTCGCCATCATACAAGCCTGTGGTCCTACAGCACCCAGTTACAGTGAGGACAGTGAGGCAATGGAAACACTGCGTGGAGCGCTGGAGGCCACAGACTGGGATGCTCTGTATGAAGCCCATGGTGAGGACATTGATGGACTGACTACGTCTCTGAGTACATTGGGTATTGCATTGACAACACCATCCCCAATAAAGAGGTCCGCTGCTACCCTAACAAACCGTGGGTAACCAGTGACCTGAAGGCCCTTCTCAATAAGAAGAGGGCGTTTAGATCAGGGGATCAAACAGAACTCAAACAAGTACATAGGGAGCTCAAACGCAGCATCAGGGAGAGCAAGCACGATTATAGGAGGAAATTGGAGCACAAATTGGGGATGTATGGAGTGGGATAAGAGAGATCACTGGCTTCCAGTGGACGGGTGGGGGGGCGACTGAAGGGAACAACGTGCCAATGAGCTCAACATGTTTTTCAATAGGTTTAACACTAAACCCTCCACTCCCTGCGGCCCCTCTACTGTTTCCCCGAGTAATAACCCTAACCCAACCACCTCCTGCGGCAGACACCCCTCTGCACCACCCTCGTCACCCACACCATCCAATCCAGTATTGACACCCTCCTTAGACCCAGTCACATCCCCCACTCTCCGGTCTGGACTCCAGATTACAGCTAGTCAGGTGAGGAGAGAGCTGGGGAGGCTCAAACAGAGGAAAGCTGCTGAACCGGATAAGCCCTCGAGTGTTGAAGGCCTGTTCCAGCTCTGTGGAGTCCTCCGGCACCACTTTAACCTGAGTCTACACCTTCAGAGATTGCCAGTGCTCTGGAAAACTTACTGTCTGGTCCCATTGCCCAAAAAAGGACGTCCTGTCGCACTGGAGGACTACAGGCCGGTGACACTGACCTCTCACATCATGAAGGTCATGGAGAGGCTGGTCCTGGGACACCTCAGACCACTAGTGTGCCCATCACAAGACCCCCTGCAGTTTGCATATCAGCCCCATGTTGGGGTTGATGATGCTATCATCTGCTGCAGAAGGCCTACTCCTTCTTAGACAGACCCAACACCTCAGTCCGCATCATGTTCTTCGACTTCTCCAGCGCCTTCAACTCCATCCAGCCCAGACTGCTGAAGGCCAAACTGGAGAAGACGCGGTTGGTTGCTCCCCTTGTCACCTGGGTCAATGACTATCTGACGGACAGGCCGCAGTTTGTGAGGTTACAGAGCTGTGTGTCTGATCGTCTGATTAGTAACATCGGGGCCCCCCATGTAACTGTGCTGTTCCCCTTCCTCTTCACCACCTACACTGCAGACTTACAGTACTGCGCTGAGTCGTGTCATCTGCAGAAATTCTCTGATGACATGGCCATTGTGGGGTGTGTTGGGGGTGGTGGGGAGGCTGAGTACAGAGTCCTGGTCGACCGCTTTGTGAAGTGGTGTGGGGAGAACCACCTGCAGCTGAACGTGTAAAAGACAAAGGAGATGATGGTGGACTGCCCCTGCCCTCTCCTGTCAGCATCAGTGGGACGGATGTGGACTTAGTGGCATACAAGTACCTTGGTGTCATACTGGATAATAGACTGGACTGGTCTGCCAACGCAGATGCCGTCTTTAAGAGAAGGGCCTGAGCCGACTTTACTTCCTGAGGAGGCTCAGGTCCTTTAATGTGTGCAACAAGATGATGCAGATGTTTTATCAGTCTGTTGTGGCGAGCATCATCTTCTTGGCTGTGGTGTTCTGGGGTACGGGCATCAAGGCAAGACACCAACAGATTGAACAAACTTATCAGGAAAGCAGAGTCTGTTGTTGGCTCTAAGCTTGTCACCCTGGAGGAGGTGGTGGAGGACAGGATGCTGGTAAAATTGTTTGCAATCATGGACAATCTCTCCCACCCCCTCCACAAAACACTGGACATGCTAAAGAGCAGTTTCAGCAACAGACACATTCTACCTCGCTGCTCTAAGGAGCGATACAGAAAATCCTTCTTACCTACTGCACTAAGACTCTATAACTCATCTGCCTCTGTTAGAGCCAGGCCTATTACAGACCTGGACTAAATATGTCTGTCACCTTTTGAACTATGTTCCTTGTATTTTATTCTACTGCATTATTTATTCTTTCTATTGCACTTTTGTTGTATTTAATGTACCAGACTGCTATGACAACCTAATTTTCCTTCAGGGATAAATAAAGTTATCTATCTATTTATCTATCTATCGATCCATCCATCCTCATCAGCCTCTTTTCATCTCCCTCCTTTACTGCATCTTGCATCTTAACCGGGAAGAACCCAAAGGTGAGTCTTGGTTCTGTGTGTTTTTTTTGTAGTCCCACAAACTAACTAGGCCCAGCTATATCTGTCACTTTACCTTTATTAAGATAAAAAATAAAAAAAAAGTGTTTTGCAAATTAATGTAATATTTGTTAAGTATAAGATATAAGGACGTACACACTTTATTTTACTGTTAATATGAGGATGATATGGAGGGTAGTGCATTCATTTGAACAAAAAATAAATACATTTTTATATGAGGATGATATGTATGTAGCCCTATTACTTCGCCCTAGCACTCGATCCAAACTAGAATTGGGACGCCCTACCCCTACACATGAGCGCGCAAACGGAGAGTTAGGGCTAAGGGCTAGGGGCAGGGGGTGAAATTGGATTCAGCCGTGTTGTGCATTAAGTTCAACAAAAAAAGTTACAAATACATGTTTTGTGATATGTGTAAGAGTAGGACATTTGGGTTAAACTTCCCCCCCCCCCTCTGACACACCTTGTGAATTTGTGATTTAGTAATGTTAGATTTTTGAATAAGTATCATCTAGCACAGGTCTGGGCAAAGTCAGGTCCAGGGGCCGGATGCGGCCCTTTGAGACATTCTACCTGGCCCTCCCGGTATATCAAACATTTAAAAAATAATACAACATAAAATTACTTTACGAGCTCTGCAGAATGTTACTTTATTTTCTGCTGCGTAAAAAGTGAACTGTTGTGTTTGATTATAAAAATGGTGTTGCATATAAATAGCCTACCATAAATATGCAAGTTAACAAAGTTAGCTGTTTTGTTTTTTACTTTAAAATGTTTTAGCATGTTGGTTAACAAAGTAATGTGGTGCCCGTGAAGTTCTCTGACATTTTCAATGTGGCCCCCAAGTGAAAATAATTGCTCACCCCTGATCTAGCACAATAACATAATATCCAATATTCAGTCTAATTAAGGCAAATTGGCTGACTTTATGTTATAATAACCATCCTTGCTTTGTTTACATGTGTTACGTTGCAGTTAATGTAAAAGCAACGTCAATATTTCAGAATAATGTTATTCTTATGCCTAAATACCAAGATGATATTAATCTAAATAAAACAAAATGACTTGTGGAGCAAGATCAAGGCCTCTTATCCCACCAGGGGGGCATCTTACCCCATCATTAAGAAAGTAAGCTCCTTTTTTAGATTTTAGATTTTGTTTTATAAGCAAGCAAGCAAATTTATTTATATAGCACTTTAAAAATACAAAAAGTATTCACAAAGTGCTGTACAGAAACATTTATTTAAAACAAGAAATGTACAGCACAAATAAGACCCAAATAAAACAATGAAATCAATGTCAATGTCAGTTTTCAAAAGCCAAAGAGGTGAGTTTTTAGGAGAGATGGACAGCTGGACAGAGGGCTGAGACTGAGGGGTCTGGGGGAATAATAACAAAGTTGTAGTATGTTATTATTTCTTAATGCTCTACATGTGTTTACCTAAGCATACTGCTTGTGTACATATTATATTGATGTTGAAATAATATATAATTTTAAAGAAAATCTACTTTTTATTTTAGGGGGGCTTCTTACCCCATGCTACCCTACAATTTAATTAGGGATTGTCCCTTATTGAACGGTAAAATGCACCATCCCTTATTGAGCTGAGTCAATACGGGACGCAACATGTCCTGTATTTTCGTGCACAACCTACTCTAATGCATACACTACGTTTTTTACATGCTTGGAATGACCCGAGAATTAATATAACTAGATGAGTTTCATGAGACCTAGCGGAGAAATTATTCTGTCACTCAACGTCATTGTGACTCTGGTTACTGAAGAATCGCAGATGAGCCACATGCAGGCTTTAAAAATGTCTGCAAGAAATATGGAGGCGTAGTCGTGGTGGGGAGGGGTTGCGGTTCGGTAGCCTGGGGATCTCATCGCTGCTTTTTGCAGATGATGGCATCATCGGTCCATGACCTCCAGCATTCACTGGATCGGTTCACACCAGAGTGTGAGATGAGGATTAGCGCAGCTAAATCTGAGGCCATGGTTCTCAGCCGGAAACCGATGGAGTACCTACTCCGCGTAGGGAATGAGTCTTTACCCCACGTGAAGGAGTTTAAGTACTTTGAGGTCTTGTCCGCGAGTGAGGGGACTATGGAGTGGGAGATTGGCTGGAGAATCGAAGCAGCGGGAACGGTATTGCAATCGCTTTATCGCACTGTTGTGACAAAAAGAGAGCTGAGCTGGAAGGCAAAGCTCTCGATTTACTGGGCAATTTTCGTTCCTACTCTCACCTATGGGTGATAACCACCCACCATAAAGGGTGCGTCATGACTGAAAGAACTAGATCACAGGTACAAGAACTAGGTACAAGCGGCCGAAATTGGTTTTCTTAGAGATAGGGTGAGAAGCACAGCTATCCACGAGGAACTCTGAGTACTCCTTTGCATCAAAAGGAGCCAGTTGAGGTGGTACGGGCATCTGGTAAGGATGCCCCCTGGGTGCCTCCCTTGGGAGGTGTTCCAGGCACGTCCAGATGGGAGGAGGCCTCGGGAAAGACCCAGGACTAGTTGGAGAGAATATATCTCCACGCTGGCCTAGGAACGCCTTGGGATCCCTCAGTCAGAGCATGCTAATGTGGCTCGGGAAAGGGAAGTTTGTTGTCCCTGGCTGAAGCTGCTGCCCCCGCGACCCGACTCTGGATAAGCAGATGAAGATGGATGGATGGATGAATCAATTTCAATGTGTATAAATAGCATACAACAATGCCTGCCCCATAGGATACATTATCTCCCCTTACGCACATCGCTGCTGAATAGTGTATTGCTGCTGTTGGCTCAGTAGCCTAGTGCCACGCAGGCTACTACCCTATACCGGGAACGTTTTACTACATGCACAAAGCTTAGGCTGCCACCACCACCAGTGACTGTGCGGGTTGATGCACATTGATATAACATGCTAATGGTCTTAATAGGCATGTCTTATTTATCGGGGGACATCTTCTGCATACATGTGCAAGAGGATGGATATCTGTGTTATTGCAAAGGACGTAATGTGATAAACAAATAGCCTAAATGACGGCACTAAACAGTACAGTTACTCACGCATGCCCTAGCCTACCTTTTCACAACATTACAAGATGTTTTCTCAAAATTGCCCATACAGCTGTAAAACTATATCTGCATATTTTATACCAAGTTCAAAGTAAAGTTATATGAGCAGCTGATTAATTCATGTTCATTCATGTGTTGCAATGGCATAGCATATTTGCTATTGAGTGTCTTGAATGGCATCCTCAGAAATAAAATATAACAGAGCAAAAGTAGGCTAATATAGGGATGACTAACAGCACACTGGATAAGTATTATGGGAATGTACAAAAGGCTTTTAATGCAAGGCTGCCTATTGCTAATTCCGATCATAATACTGTCTGAGAGAGATTATAACTTATTCCTAAACTGAAAGAAACAATGTGGAGTAAGGATGGAACTTTGCTGATTGATGCTTCATGTGTGTTTACTCTTACTTATTGTTTATTATGTTTTCTTATGTATTTTAGTATCTATCTATTTCTGTAATATTTTGTATACTGTTGTGTCTAACTGTATCTGGCTTGTAACTAATTTCCTCAAGAGAACAATAAAGTTTATATTTGTATCGGTATATTATAATGGAACCCAAAACATATTGCAAGGGATTAAGGCAAAAATATTGTGAGGGAATGCAAAAGTGCTTCTTAGTTTACTGTAGAGAAAAACAATGAAAAGGGTAAGACTACTTCACCCTCTCCCCTTCAGCCTTTCTCTATAACAACCCTGATGATTGTCATTGTGTAAAAATATTAATAATAATAGGCCTACATTTGAGCTGTTTCATCATTTCAATAAATGTATTCAGTTAGGCCAAATAATAGGGTGACAACTTATATAGGCATACTTGTCTAACAAATCAAAAGCAGATTGGGAAAATCAGCAATGCTCTTAATTAGAAAAATAATGAATGCATATCCCGTGTATTTGGCCAATAAGATGCATTCCAGATTTTGCACCACCCACGGGGGAACATCGACATCGGAATAACAAGTGTTTTTTTCTGATTTCCGTGCAGGAACGAGTAAAACTAAAATCAACTCAAATTTTCGTTTTTCTGACAAAATTAACAAACGGAAAAAGGAGTTGTTTTCTGTTTTTTTCGTTCTCCAATGTAAACCTCCAAATGTAGCCTTTGTATCGGTAGTGACATCAAAAGTGAGGACAGCATTTTATAGAGTTTCTAAATTTAAATAAAACGCACAAAATCAATCAAACATTTAATCATCAATTTGAACTAAATCAACAAGTTAAATTAAATAAATCTTATTTATGAAATCACAATAAAATGATTAAGTATTATTTATAATATTTATAAGTGGAAATTCAGGGTTTAGAATGGGGAACAACCACCTTCCAATAGAAAGTTGTAAATAAATCATGAATATGTATATATGAACTCATTATTATCACCACAATTTATGTTTTGGGTTTATATTGATAATACCATAAATGTAATAAATAAATAAATAAATAAATAAATATATATATTTTTTCACAAACAGTTGTTTTTTAAGTATATAAAGTGGGACAGCAATTTAAACATATTCTGTAGAATAACCCATGTATGCCCCAAAATAGACAGAGCCCCTCACTTTTTAAGTTTAATAAATTAAGCAAATAATTGGCATCGTATTTGGCCCGTCAAACTTGTGTAGAGGTGCCTTCACACATATTTCACGTTTGTTTTACCTTTTACTTCCACACTTCTATCGCTTGGAAACAGAGCGCACGGGTGCAAATCAGTTTTCACGACAGCCATCTTGATTGTCAAAGTAAGCTACAAATAAAACAATTCCAATCATATCTCGAGAAAAAGTACTACAACAATGTCACAAAAAATTAAAAAATTAAAAAATCGTCACAGGGCACGACGGGTCAGTGACCGCGCACGCCGCATGTTTATCCATAAGAGGTCCTCGGGAACGCGCCCCCTAGCCAAGGAAGGAAGAAGGTGAGTGAATGTCTGGAGGGGGAGGAATCGGGAGCGCGACCAACCGAAGGATCGATCGAATTAAACTCGATTTGAGAGAAAATTAACACAAAGGGGAGAAGAGCACGCACACATTAGTCTGCGAGGTCGTGGAAAGACACATCCAAAAAACATTTCACTTACAACTTTTGTTTATTTATTTGAAAGGGACAACGTTGGATTTTCAAGGAATCGGAGACACTAAACTACCGTAACGAGGAGTTGATAAAAGCATTCAAGTGGCCGAGTGTGTTAGGTAAGAAAGCGTCTACATTGGAAAAGTTCATTCAAATAGATTCTGTTTCGATGCAATACGTTCACTGTAGCCGAAGTGATGTATAATGAAACTCATTGAGATTACATCTGAATTCTAAGTTTACCTACTTTTTCCCAGACATAAACAGAACGCAGTAGAAGTTATTTTTTCTGTATCTTGCGTATCTCTTTGATTACTCTGTGAACCTTTATAATTTAGAACTGCGCCTAAATACTAGAAATGTGTATATACTAATTTGAGTAGAAAAACATTGAATGTACGCGGAGCTGCCATGCCGACATGCTAACAATAGCAAGTTTAGCTTCGCCATCCGCTGCATCGCATCCAGCCCCAACAAGTAAGGAGTTGGAAAGTGTGAAGAACACTAACCTGGCGGCGGTCACATAGTTTTAAATATAATGTTGGACAACTTGTTGATAAATGCGACGGGGAAGTAAACACTTTTAGTTTTAGAAATACAGCGATTAAATGTTAGCCCGGTTAGCACCGGTTAGCTAATTGTGTTAAAGCTTGTATGAGACACGAGGTGGCTCGAGCGTAGAGGTGAGTCACTGGCCGATTGATAGAGCCGGGGCTTCTACACGGAGCCGCTTATAGACTTGGGAAATATTGTGAAAATAACACTCAAATACAAACAAGGGAAGCTCTTCCGTCGGCCATGTGACAATTGGGGTGACTTTTTCTTACATATCAAATTCAGTTTTTGGTGTAAGGAACGGAGTGGTGTGATCACAGTTGGGTCTAGTGTTATTGAACGGAAAGGACAGCGGTGGGGGAGGTTGAGGCCAGGCGGTCATTTAACACAGCAGTCTCATGTTATTTCAAACCAGTTTCTTTTGTCACTAATGGGTGTAAACTTGCAAACTAAACTTTCGAAGTCAAAGGCATAGCATTGTGTGTTTTTATTTATTTGAGAAATAAATCTAAAACAAACTATCTATTCTGAACGACGTTGTGTAATGCCGCTAAGGCTAGTTGATAATGCTAGCCGCTGGCTGTTAGCATAGTGCTAGGACACAGAACTTTAGCTAGCCCGTTAGCAAGTTGTCGTCCTCATTGTCTGTAGGCTACACATCCTCCCCCCTTTTCAGGATTGCCAATATCACACTCGGGGCTATTTCATAGTTGTGAATTTCGCAGTTACAACTTAACTTTAAGTGGCTTATGATTTGCTTAAGAATTGTTCAAAAGTAAAGCAGCTTTATTGCTTTGTAATTATAGTATACTTTCCGCGTTTTAAAATTTGGACGTTTGTTAAAATCGTATATGGTTAAGTTAAATATATTATAGTTTCTTTGTTTGTAGGTGCTTAACCTGCGGATTCCCACATTGTTTTAGTCCGTTCTTTTCACAGTGCGACTGACCCCCTTTTTGTCCAGTTCGGCAATCTGCCAGCTTTTATCTTGGTCAATCTTTTTTTGTTTTTAATTGTCAAATTAAGTTAAGATACCTACGGTAAATTAAGCGATCAGTGCATGAAATACCTTTTACCAGTTGTCCCATGTTTTTCTCTAATAGATCTAATCTGATTTAACCATTGGAAATCTGCAGATTTCCCTATATGATAGGACCCCAAACGTCTGACAATGATTGTATGAAAACATGGCATCTCTAGTTGTTTAGAGAGAGCTGAGAGGCAATCATGGAGGCAATATATTCAACAGATGTTCACAAATTCACACTATTGCAGGGCTCCAGAGTAACTTTTTCCACTAGTAGCACCTGGGCTCCTTACTGAAAATTTTAGGTGCACCAGCACAAAAGTTAAACACACCACTAATCAATGCAACGCAGCTAATTCATATTTTTCAGTGTTTCTTCTAAGTAATATCTTTTCAGTAGTGGAGGGGGGAAAGGTTCTTACACCTGGGTGGTGTACTCAGATCCTTCAATTGCTCTCAAATTAATTTTCAAAGATGAAATTCTATTCTGTAAACTCTGTTTTCACAGCCACCCTGCTGGCGGACCAATCATAGTGGGCTAGTGAGATGACATCAAGCATGTTTTGAAATGGTGGTACAGCTAGATAAGATTATCAAAAACAGTGCAATGCCTATTTGTTAAACTCTGTCCAATAGTAATCATAGGTCAGAGGTCTACGCCCAGGAAACAACTGTTAACAGAGTTGCCAGACCTTCACAAAGTGAATTTTAGGTCTGGTTACACCAGGCTAGTGCTTGTGTACTTACACCGGCGTTCTGAGTTCATATCAGACGTTGGGCCTTTTTTAAAAACATGAAATTAAATGGCACAACTTTAAATGTTATAGTGCTGGGACAATTAGTTGACGTAACCAACGTCACCGGTTACGTATATACGTCGATTTGCTAAATGTACCGTCGACTCGGAAAAATATACCGCAATCAAGGTAAAATGTTCAATTAATCGTGATATTGATTTTAGGTAAAATTGTACAGCCCTAATATTATCGATAATTGAGTTAGACGATTAATTGAAACAAATAATCACTAGATTGTTGTCATTATAAAGACACCCTTCTCACTTCTGTCACAGTATAAATATCTATAGCTGCCTCATAGGCAGAAGCATTTCTAAATCACATGCTGTATGTGTCTTCTCCTCGGACATGTTTAAATTTAATATATTCATTATTGTTATCACAACTCCAAACCTGGTTCCACTTCCAAGTGTGTAATTATGTTAATTTTTAACACAACTACACTCCATCCATGCGCGTGTTCAGCTTAGACCTGCCAAAATAACTGTTTTTTGTTGGTTGATATATTGTCCCATAAATTATCGCAATAAACAATATTATTGTCATTTTAAGGACAGACAAGAAAATACCAGGGTGGAATGGCAAGCAAAGCAGGGAGAAAGGTAGTTTACCTGAAACATGAAACCTTTTAATATAGAGTAACCTACTACTGTCGCTTCAAAATATTACACTTGTCTTTAGCATGCATGACACAACTGTTGCGGTTTGTATACTGGCCGAATTACGCTCTGAAATCTGTTTAACAATTCTGAACGCACCTTGTTTCCGCTATGGTCATGTGGAATTAATTAATCGTTGTTGGTTAAACCAGGTTCATTGTTTGGCTAAGTAGGCTATTTAACAAACCTTGAAGCGAAATGCCGTATTTTTGCATTTGTTCTTCTGAATGTAGTTAGCTGGAATTATGTGGTTGTTGCACCTGGGTGGTGCTCGTGTAGCCTGGCTCCACCCAACAATTGCTCTCAGATACATTTTCTAAAGATGTGATTCTATAGTGTGAAAACCCCGTTTTCATAGCCACCATGCTGGCGGACCAATCACGGTGGGTTAGTGAGATTACATCAAGCGTGTTTTGAAATGGTGGTGGAGCTAGATGAGATGGTCAAAAATAGTTGTAGCACTGGTTAAATGCTGTCCAATAGTAATCATAGGTCAGAGGTCTCTACTTAAGAGTTAACAACTGTAACCACTTCCCAATGGAGAATTGCCAGACTTTCACAAAGTGAATTTCAGGTTACATCAGGCTAGTGCTTGTGTGCCTACATCATATAGAACTATATAATAATGCCGGTGTTCTGAGTTTGTCAGGTAGGCCTATTTTAAAAACATGAAATTAAATTACACTACTTTAAATGTTACAATAGCATTTATTAATTTATAACATAATGCCTATTTGACCCACTACTACTTAGAGAGGGCACTGTAAATAGCCTACTAGATTTAGTTGAAAAGTTTACAGCTTGGCTGATGGCACTTTTTGTCTCCCTTTTATTTCTGATAGAAAATCTCATGGAAACTTGCGACACAATGTGACACATTGATGCTTAGTAGCACAGTGCCACTGCCAGGTTAGATAATCATCTGGAGCCTTGCATCACATTTTTAACCATTAAATGATTTGTGCAAGTAAGGCATTTAATTCCCTTCAAAACTTCAAGGTATAATAATCATAAGCCCCTCAGAGTTCCTAAAGTTACAGCTAGCATACCTAGCTAACATTAGCTCATACACTATTGAATCACAATATTATTCAAATGAATAATTTTAGTTGATCTTGTAATGAGATTATTACAAGCACAGACGGACGAACGCGATTGGCAGTTAACAGCATAATGATAAAACAAAACACAGAAGACATAACTACAATAATATTCAACGTGTCCCTCGCAAACCCATATTACCCACATAACAAGTGACATGAATACCGGTAGTTGACTGTAAGTCCGGTGTGTAACTGGAAAGCTTTCAATGTAGTTATGGCTGCAAGCCTGAAAGCCGGAATTTAGTAATCCAAAGTAGAACTGAACGGTGAGAAGGAGCACCAACGCTGCCTGTGATCAGTCAGACAAGAACACAAGAAAAGCGCAACATGGCTTTACTATCGTATGTCAGCAACACGTGTGTACATACACTAATATTGCTGTCTGAAAAATGTTGCATTATAAGTTCGACTCGGGTCTCGAAGCTGAATACAAACAAACTCCTATATTTGTTACTTCGTCATCACAGCTAGCTAAAGATAACAGACAAGACACTAGCAAAACTAGTGAAAAATGGCGGTGAGCGATTCATGCTCGTATGGTTAAAGGTGGATGTGACTGCGATCACGCCGCCAGCTGACTATTAAATGGTGCTGTGCATTTGTGTGGTTAAAAACTTGCGGTTACCGTACACTCAAGTGAAGCTACATTGTGCGCCATCAACAATATTATGAACTCTATAGTACAGTAACATTATACATGGTTTCATATGGCTATTAATCTAAATAAAAAAATAATAAAACATCTGCTAGATTCAAGATATATTTAATTCAAAATTAGGTTTGCTCAAGTTCATATATTCTAGCCTAGTTATGTTGGCCTTCAATACCTCCACATTATCATCCACACAATCATATGGAGACACTAGCCTAGACGTTTTTACATTAATGGGGATAAAGTGTGGAGAAAAAATACAATGTATATATAGTATGTGACCATGTCACAATTGAGCAAATCAACTTAAGCAAATATTTTATGATAGGTCAAACCTGATAATGTAGCCCTAATAATCTCACCACCCATCCATCCATCTTCATCCGCTTATCCAGAGTCGGGTCGCGGGTGCAGCAGCTCCGGCAGGGAACCCCAAACCTTTCCCGAGCCACATTAGAAAGCTCTGACTGGGGGTAGGGTTTTACGATATGGCCAACATTTATATCACTATATATTTCTTAATTTTGGTCAATATGATATAATTCCGATATTGATATGAACAATATAAAAGCTTCAGGAAAAACATCAAAAATGCCCACAACGGATGTCTGTATCTACAAACTTCAGAAAAATGTATTTGCAAAGTCGATGAAACCTCCTCATATAAAACTAAAATAATTTAGAAATATAAATGGAATGTTCACCTTTTATTTGTATTGAAATATGAAATCACATAAACAAAACTCAACTTTCTCAATATTAACATATTTTACTTAAACATAGGGTGATTATCTTATTCAAGATTGAAACAAACGTGTTTCAGCCAGGATAAAGAACTGCTCAGAGTTGCAGCAGAAAACAGAGAAATAACACAAACAAGTTAAGGAACATGTGCTGCTGGGGCAGGGACTTGAGGTTGAGGGTTGATGGCAGGCTCTAGAGGTTCCTGGCAAGAAATACAAGCTGGTCTACATTATCTGGCTTCAAGGATGCCCTTTTACATGTGACAAAGTTGCCACCTGTACTAAAAACCCTCTCAGAGGGAGAGCTTGTGGTCTGAACACACAAGTACTGTTTTGCCAGTTGGCTTACTCTGGGGAAGTTCTTTTGATAGACTTTCCACCAATCCAAAGGATTTGAGTCATTGTCAGCACCTGGAGACAGAAGGTAGTTACCAAGCTCCCTCTCAACTGCCTGCTGTGCACTCAAGCCTTCTGTGTTGGTAGTGGTGGGCTTGTTTGAAAAAAAGCTAGCCAGAGACTGCTTTTTCTTGGCTTGTGGCACTGCTGCACATGTGTCTCTCATGGCTTTTTCTCTGGACTCCTCTTCCCTTACAACAGTACTTTCCCCTTTCAAAATATCCAGCACAGCTCTGTGCTCCCCTAATCTTTCGGGTTGTTAAACCGAAACTGTGCCATCACGTCTTTCTGTCTACATGCTACCCAAATCAAGGCAGTGTACCATAGGCTACGCTTGGCGTGCCATAGGCTTTTGATCTTGCGCTATTTAATATTCTTTATTTAATATGCTTAATTTAATAATTAGTCATATTTCCCATATGATATTTTGGCCCAACATCTGCTGGACAAAGTTACACGTGATTACCAATAGGCCTACTAAACTGGTTGAAAGCCTATGATGTTGCACAATTGTCTCACCACGGACTGAGATCACGTTGTCTATAAATGACCCAGAATCACACTATTTCGGAAGCTCTGCGCAATGAATTTGACCATTCAAAACAAAAAAATGGCGACAATACCGCAGACCGCAGTATTGGGGAACCCTTAATCACCGCAATGACATTTTCTTCACCGCGACAGCCCTAGAACCCGCTTCACCATTTGTTGACGGGAACCTCATCTTGTTGGCGTTTCACTGATGAGCTTGTGCTTTGGGAAGTGACACTCATCCTGAGCAGCTGCAAGGTCCTGTTTCTTCATCCAGGAGAAGGAAAAGGCAGCCACCACCTTTTTACAAACTCCAACTGCTCTGTCCACTGCCTTATTTTGGTTAACTTTCTCTACATGGGTGGGGGGGGGGAGAGACATTTGTATAATCTATACAAATGTCTTAACTATAGATAAAAATGTGTCTGCTAGTAGATGTCAGTAGCGGTTCTAGTTTGCAAGTGAGTGGTGTAACAAGCATAAATGTGCACACACAAAAAAAAACTGAATATAAAAAGAATATTAACAAATATAAATAATATAAAATTTAATTAAAACATACAGCCATAAAATAGGCCCAACCTTAATGTAGGCATATTTTATCAATTTTTATCAATATAGCATTTACAATTACTAAAATAGTTAAAGGAATAGTCAAGGAAAATTTGTCATTTTAGTCTTAGCATGTCATTAATGGATGTAGAGTCTTTATTTAAACACATACAAACTATGAAAATCAACTTCCATTTGAATCGCAAAATATTCCCTATATTTATTTCACTTTCTG
>JAODLL010000009.1:1094789-1119451 GCA_026546735.1 Forbesichthys agassizii
GTCCGCAATAGGCTAAGAGAGGCTGGACTGAGGGCTTGTAGGCCTGTTGTAAGGCAGGTCCTTACCAGACATCACCAACAACAACGCCGCCTAAGGGCACAAACCCACCTACGCTGGACCAGACAGGAGTGGCAAAAAGTGCTCTTCACTGACGAGTCACGGTTTTGTCTCACCAGCGGTGATGGACGGACTCGTGTTTATCATCGAAGGAATGAGCGTTACACCGAGGCCTGTACTCTGAAGCAGGATCGATTTGGAGGTGGGGGTCCGTCATGGTCTGGGGCGGTATATCACATCATCATCGGACTGAGCTTGTTGTCATTGCAGGCAATCTCAATGCTGTGCGGTACAGGGAAGACACCCTCCTCCCTTTCTGCATGCTCATGCTGACATGACCCTCCAGCATGACAATGCCACCAGCCATTCTGATCGCTCTGTGCATCATTTTCTGCATGACAGTAATGACAGTGTTCTGCCATGACCAGCAAAGAGCCCAAATCTCAATCCCATTGAGCACGTCTGGGACCTGTTTAATAAGCGGGTGAGGGCTAGGGCTATTCCCCCCAGAAAGGTCCAGGAACTTGCAAATGCCTTGGTGGAAAAGTGGGGTAACATCTCACAGCAAGAACTGACAAATCTGGTGCAGTCCATGAGGAGGAGATGCACTGCAGTACTTCATGCAGCTGGTGGCCACACCAGATACTGACTGGTACTTTGGATTTTGAGCCTCCCTTCATGGACACATTATTCTATTTCTGGTAGAAATGGCTGTGAATTATTTTTAGTTTATGCCTTATGGTGTTGACTCTAAGAGTTAATACAAATATTTACACACTGTAAGTTTACTGAAAGTAAAAACAGTTGAAAATCAGAAGACAATTTATTTTTTGCGGAGTTTATATTTCTGTGGCTATAATATGATAGAAATATGCAGACTATAATACTAACCTACAATTTCTACAATAGATGGTGTGGCCTATACAGTGAATTGGAATAACATAGTCTAATAGGTATAAGGTAATATAATTATAGAGCCAATTACAGAGCTAGTATTACAGTAAAAATAAATGTGCTTTTATTGTCATACATGTAGAAAAATACAACCTCTGTATTTAACCCATTCCTCAAGGGAAGCAGCGTGAAGCCCGGGGACCAACTCAAGATAAAGGACAGTGTCAGTAGGATAATAGCCTAGTGTTACGTGGACTAATGGCTTAATGCATCTAATTTCTAAATATATTTGTAAATGGCTACAGTACATATCACAACAAGTGTGGTTAATTCCAACCTAAATCATGCACGAAATAGCATAACAGATAATAGACAAAAGTGTAAAAATGTAAGAAATGCTAATTGCGGCTAATGCTAGCTGATTAGTGCGATGCGCTAGCAGGATTCGAACTTTTCAGCCATCTTACTGGTTGAGTAAAAAGTTAACAGTTCCGCAGTTCCGCTATTGTCATGTGACCACAATGGTTTGTTGATAAACATAATCTCCTGGTGAAAGCGAAACATAATCAGCCTTGAAGTGAATACAATATGTAAGATACGTTGCATGTTTGCGACCAGGATCTCGGTGAATGTTTACCCCCGCCCTAAGAGCACTCTCGTGCGGGCACCGAATCACGGAGGTCCCAGTGGTACTTCCTCGGAGCCAACTCACTGGAATTTGTATTGACTAAAAGATTTCTGGTATTGTGACATCCTTAATAGACAGCAGACCGACAAAACAAAAATGAATGACAACAGCAGAAGACGTAGAGCTTGTCCCTCGAAAGGGATCGTCTGTTGTTTGGAACAAGTCATATCCAAAGTGTGCTTTCGAATAGTCTACACCGGTGTTACGGTTTAATTGGTGACCATATGGTGATATTTCCAGATGCGGCGTAGGTATGGCATGTGGATCTATGGCCCATAATGATCGTGTAGCTGACTGTTTATTGTTTCTAAATTATAAATAATTGAATGTAGACTGAAGTTATTTAAATGGGTTTAGGGATAAATATAGAGGTAGAATATAGAAAGATAACACATTTGTTGTTTGCTGTTCAGACACATCAAATGAAATTGTTCTTGTTCACAACACTTACAGGCTGAGTCTATCCCCAAATGTTTTACAGTATGAGTAGCCCATCTCAAGTAGGCCAAAAGAAAAAAAAAGAGATCCCTGCATCTATTATTCCCTCATTCCGATGATTAATTCAAACCATGGCAAACTCTTTTATCCAACAACTTACATGTAGTACATTTGTCAATAGTTGGGCAGGTCATACACCATAAAGCAATTGTAAGCAAACAATATTCTATTACAATAATTACAGCATCATGACTACTACCTACTACCTTGTAAATATAGAATGAAATCGACAATATCACAAAATAGCCAATTCTCGAAGTTGGGGTGCACTCTCTCTGCTTACCTTGGATGGAGGATTGTCTCGCAACGGCAGCCGGACTTGTGACTCAGTTGAAGGTAGCCTACTGCATGTTTGTGCAACAATTTCATTTAATTGAGATGACTCAATTGTCATGTCGAAAGCGTTTGATTATAAAACCCACTAGCCTCAAAAGCAGTATCAATAAGCTCAGACATTGATTTTCAGGTTTTTAAAAATGTGGAACCGGGTCCTAAAAGAACCGGTTCACGATCACCATCCCTAGTTAAAATATACTTTGGTCACCAGGGCTGACTTAAAGTCTTGGCCAGTACTCCCTTTGAAAGGAGTTTTTAAATCATTGTACTTCCTGGTTAAATATTAATATATAGGTGAAGTGTTCCTCCTCGATGGTCTGGGTATCGTCCGTTCATTCATTTTTTAATTTACATTGGAAAATGGAAAAAAAAAAATTTGGGTTGATATTTGCTTTTCTCGTTTTTTTCCCCTGTGGGTGGTGGTACATCTGGTATGCCTCTCATTGGCCAAATACATGGGATATGCAATCATTATTTTTCTAATTACGAGTTTTCCTGATATAATATGGTACATTTTCACAATCTACTTTAGATGTGTTAGCCTAGTAGGCCTATATAATTTGTCACCCTATTATTTGTCTTAACTGACTGAATACATTTATTGAAATTATGAAAAAGATAAAATATAGGCCTATTATTATTTTTTAACGCAATGACAGTCATCAAGGTGGTTATAGACTGACGTGAAGTAATGTGTAGTGATGTGACGTAGCTACTGCCGTAGATATACCCGAGGATGTTTTTGCAAAATTACAAGATGTTTTCTCAAAATTGCCTACATAGCCTGCTTATCATTAAGCGATGTGCCTATCTATATCCACAGAGATCAAGTAGGCCTACTACTACGATAGCAAACTCAATCAGTCTCAATTCCGTGACTCAATCGCTCTCAATTCCATGGCACAGAGGTTACCACCACAAGTGAAGTGACTGCCTGCACTGGTTGCCACCTTTAAAGTGGAAAAATAAGGGACATATTGCAAGTGGTCAGGAGACAAATGAAACGGGTGGGGGGGGGATTGGTCTGGTGGTCTTTCCTCAGGAGATTTTAAGATTCAGACACAATTTATGGTGAATTTTTATGCAACATTTTTGCTTTTTATGCACACGTTTCAAAGTAATCTGCTACAAAAGAGTTGCATCAATTATTAGCCTCCATACATCCATCTTCATCCTCTGATCAGGAGTTGGGTCGCGGGGGCAGCAGCTCCAGCAGGGGACCCCAAACTTCCCTTTCCCGGTCCACATTAGCAAGCTCTGACTGGGAAATCCCGAGGCCTACCCAGGCTAGTGTGGAGATATAATCTCTCCACCTAGTCTTGGGTCTTTCTCGAAACCTCCTCCCAGCTGGACGTGCCTGGAACTCCTCCCAAGGGAGGCGCCCAGCGGACATCTTGACCAGATGCCCGTGTACCACCTCAACTGGCTCCTTTCGACGCAAAGTAGCAGCGGCTCTACTCCTCATGGATAGCCGAACTTCTCACCCTATCTCTTAAGGGAGACACCAGCCACCCTCCTGAGAAAACACATTTCGACCGGTTGTACCCGTGATCTAGTTATTTCGGTCATGACCCACCCTTCATGACCATAGGCGAGGGTAGGAAAAAAAAATTCCAGCTAGATCAAGAGCTTTGCCTTTCGCCTCAGCTCTCGTCACAACAGTGTAGTACAGAGATTGCAATACTGCTCCGATTCTCCATCCAGTCTCCCGCTCCATAGTCCCCTCACTCGCGAACAAGACCCCAAGGGACTTGAACTCCTTCACGTGGGGTAAGGACTCATTACCTACCCAGAGAAGGCACTCCATCGGTTTCCTGCTGAGAACCATGGCCTCAGATTTAACTGTGCTAATCCTTATTCCAGCCGCTTCACACTCAGCTGCGAACTGATCCAGTGAGTTCTGGAGGTGATGGACCGATGATGCCATTAGGATCACTTAATCTGCAAAAAGCAGCCCAGGCTATTGAACCGTAACTGTAACCCCTCCCCACCACGACTACGCCTTGATATCCTGTCCAGGAATTTCACAAACAGGATTGGTGACAAAGCGCAGCCCTGTCGGAGACCAACCCCCTCCTGAAACAAGTCTGACTTATTTGCCGAGAATCCGTACACAACTTTCGCTTTGGACATACAAGGATCAGATTTCCCTTAAAAGGGACCCCCTCACCCTATACTCCTGCAGCACCTCCCACAGTATCTCCCGGGGGACCCAGTCATACACCTTCTAGATCCACAAAGCACATGTAGACTGAAAGGGCAGACTCCCAGGCCCCCTCCAGGATCTTTGCAAGAGTAAAGAGTTGGTCCGTTGGTCCACGACCAAACGACCAATACGGAATCTGCATTGTTGTTGTTCAATCTGAGGTTCGACAATCGTCCGAACCCTCCTCTCCAGCACCTTGGAGTAGACTTCAACAGGAAGGCTGAGTAGTGTGATAACTCTATAATTGGAACACACTCTCTAATCCCCTTTTTTCAAGAAGGGAACCACCACCCCAGTCTGCCACTCCTTTGGCGCTGTCCCTGAATTCCACGCGATGTTGAAGAGGCGTGTTATCCATGGCATCCGCTCCACATCCAAAGCGTTTTGCATTTCTGGACAGATCTCATCAGTCCCCCGGGGCTTTGCCACTGTGGAGTTGTTTAACTACCTCAGTGACCTCCCCCAGGGAAATTGACGATGATTTCCCATCAGCCTCCAGCTCTGGATCTACAATAGTGTGTCAGTCGTATTTAGGAGTTTCTGAAAGTGTTCCTTCCACCGCCCAATTACCTCAGCTTGGATGGTTCTCCGCTTCCCCATCCTGGGGTGGCGGACGATTTTCCATAAACACCTTGGTGCCAACCGAAAGTGTTTCTTCATGGCTTCTTGGAAGCTCTCCCACACCTGCTACTTTGTTTCTGTTACGGCAGATATTGCAGCTCATCAGGCCTGTCAGTACCTTACACTTGCCTTCGGACTCTTTCGGGACAACATATTCCGAAAGGCCTCCTTCTTTAGTCAGACGTCTTCCCTGACCATCTGTTTCCACCATTGTGTTCAAGGGTTACCGCCCTTTGAGGGCCCCTAAGACCATGAGACCACAGCTCTCTGCCGCAGCTTCAGCAATGGAAGCTTTGAACATTTCCCACTCAGGTTCAATGTCCGCATCCTCCACAGGGATGCCAGAGAAGCTCCGCCGGAGGTGTGAGTTGAAGGTCTCACGGACAAGGGCCTCCTCCAGACGTTCCCAGTTCACCCGCACTAACAGTTTCTGCTTACCAGGTCTGTCCAGAGTCTTACCCCACCCCTTGACCCCCCCCCCCCTCACCACCAGATAGATGGTGGTCAGTAGCCAGCTCTGCCCCTTTCTTCACTTGAGTGTCCTCAGATCAGATGATACAATCACAAAACCTTTGACCTAGGGTTCTCTGGTACTACGTACACTTATGAGCATCCTTATGTTCGAACATGGTGTTTGTTAAAGACAGTCCATGACTAGCACAGAAGTCTAACAGCAAACACCTGCTCGAGTTTAGATCAAGGAGACTGTTCCTCCCAATCACTCCTCTCCAGGTATCTCATCATCATTGCCCACTTGCATGCTGATGTATCCCAGAAGAACTATAGAGTCCCCTGCTGGAGCCCCATACAGGACTCCATTCACGGTCTCCAGGAAGGCCAAATAAATATTAGCCTACTGAACAGAAATATAAATGTAACTTCACTTTTGTTTTTGCTCCGATATCTTTGAGTTGAGATAAGGATTGTGCACAAAAAGATTGGCTATTTAAAATGTGTTAAGAAATCTGGAGGCTACTTCACCTTTGCCAATATAATACATCCATCTGACATACATTACGTAGGATTATTAATTAGGCCTACACATTTTCAAATGTTATTATGCATATTTGTAGTAGCAGGCCTATTAGGCTATTATAATTGTAGGGGGTTACCCAAGCCCGTTTAATATATTTTGTCCAAACGAACGCGGACTTCACAGGCTAAACTGACGTCAACTGATTATGAGGTTTACAGGCGTTCTTAGAGGATAATTTGTTCAGCTTCCTTCTTTTTTTGAGCTGGAGTGGTGACGTTATTTCTTGCCGACATTTGTAAAAGACTGTGGCTCGTCTTCGAGTCTTCCATAACCAGTGCAACGGCGACGTTGAGTGACACAATTATTTCTCTGCTAGGTCTCGTGAAATTCATCCAGTTAATTCTGTATGTATTTAGTCTTCTTTATGTAGTGGCATTCAAAGTGACATATTTGTCACGGAATGTCTTGAAAGGAATCTGCCTACATTATTTTTCTTTAATTTGTGCTACAATAGGCTATTTCAATAAATAAACAAAAATTCAGTCAGTTAAGCCAAAAAATATAGGGTGACAAATTCTGACAGTGTTTGTAGGCTAACAAATCTAAAGTAGAAAAAAAAACTCTTAATTTGAAAAACAATTAATACATATCCTGCCAGTGACAGGCATTCCAAATTTAGCACCACCCAAAGGGGAAAATCAAAATATCAGGTGTTTTTTTTTAATTCCCTACATGAACGAAAAAACCAAAAATTAACTGATAATTTTGTTTTTGTTTTTAAGAAAAAACTAAAAAACGGAAAAGGGAGTGTTTTTCTCATTTTTCGTTTTCCACTATAAACGAAAAAACAAATGAACGAACCTAGACCCTCGACACACTCCATATTAACTTAATTACATGTTAAAACCGTTTTTAACATAACTTACATGCAGCAGTTCGAGTGATGATAACCCTGTCTTTTGAACAGTGGACACGTACCAGTTAATTCCAGTTTCTCGTCTAAATGAATGGTTTAAAATCTTGTTCGTAATATAGCCATGGCACATGGGGAAGAACTGTCATCATGAACTATCTCCCTTTTAACTCTGGGGTCTAAAAGCGTTTTTCCCCCTTTTCCCCACTTTTGTTTAATCGTGATTTAATATATTTAAACCTATAAGTCACTATTAAGTGCTGCTTATGCAGTAATTTTGATCAAAACTAGCTGATCTTGTGTTTTTTCATAATTGAAATAGATTTGGGAACTATATATGCACACATGCAAGGAAAATGAAAGAACGGTTATGAAATATGACATTACTTACTGACTACAAGCCGCACATACAATATGTGATTTGAATATGGAATATATTACTATAAGACCTTAAATAATAAATGCACATCAGAAAACCACTTTAGTTCAGATATAGCTGCTCACAGCCTTTTGTGTCCATCTAATGGCGCTTTTCCACTGCTGGTACCATCTTAATTCAACTCACCTCACAATGACTCTACTCTCTGGGAGCTTTTCCACTGCATGGTGCAAGCTCAAATAAACTTGCCTTTTTTCCTTTTCCATTGGGCAAAAGTTGGGATAGTACCTGGTACCAGGTACTTTTTCCAGTACCTGCTTTGTCGAGGTTCCAAGCGAGCTGAGGCGACACCAGAATGTGATGTGACAACAATGCAGACTACTGACTGAATTAAATCGTCAATCGTAAACGGCTACCGAAGGACATTCCAACAAGGTAGAGACATGTTCCAAAATAAAAAATTGAATTGACTACCGATCTACAGCAGGAGTAGTTCTAACAGCGCCGTGGCTATGGCGACAAGGTACAATTGGGTGAGTATTATCTGCAGTGTAAAAATACCTTTGTCGAGTAGAGCTGATACTATGCAATGGAAAAGCTCCCTAAAAAGAGAGACGAGAAGAGTCGAGCTGGTACCAGCAGTGGAAAACTGCAATAGTCAGTTCTCTAGGACTGTACTGGGAGTAATTTATATGGTACTTCAATTGTTCTGTAGTGTATTTCTGTTGCACCAATTGTTCACCCTTTCTGTGTGGGAACAGCTCTTTAGAATATGGTGAAGTGATACCCATGTCATCTGTATTAAAGCTGTCTGGGCCTCTGGCTGGCTGGACATCTTCTCAGCACCACTGACCCTCACCCAGAGGTGCTTGGCTCTTCATTGTAAACACAGATATACATTGTACAATGAAAATTGTGGAACAGGGAACCAGAATACATACAAATAAATTTATGAAAAATGGCTTTTCCCCTTTCCTCCCATCCCCTCACCTCCCCTCCCATCCCAGTCGTTTTTAGAGATTTACCCCGGTTCATTTATCCCTGACTGGTCTTGAATTCGTCGAGCCACAGACAATCAGGTCCTGCTAGCTACTGAGCTACTACTGGCCTACTAACTATAGCCCCCTGTTGAACTGCAGACCCTGCGTTTTGTCTGCCTGGATTTCAGACTTTGTCGGTGATTAGGCACGGCAACAGCCTACATCAGAGGTCATCGAATCTTCCTCTTGTTCCAGCCATACTTCGCACTGCCTACTAGGTACTTGCACTAGTCTGCCCTGCATGTGTGCGATGGCCTTGGGGATCAGTGTCGGCGGTCGTGTCCCTCCGCCGTCTGCAGCATTTCGTTTTTTTCCATGTGGATTGGCCCTGTTTTGTCTCCACTGAGGTGCGGTCTGTGGCTGAGGCCATGGACATTGCGTGTTTTGTCGGGTTCCTGTTTGCTGTTCCGATCGATGTTCGTTCCCTCTCTGACAATTCGAGCCTACACGTGGGTTTTCTCCGGGTGCTCCGGTTTCCCCCACTATCTAAAAACATGTCAAGTTCACACTCACCAGACAGTGCCATTGACCAGAAACACTGGCATATATCTGGAGTTGGTCCGTGGGCACTGCACAGCGGCTGCCCACTGCTCCCTTGAGGGACGGGTTAAATGCAGAGAACAAATTTCTCTGTGTATGTGACAATAAAAGCACCTTTACGGTGTGATGGAAATGGAGTCGCTTCAGCGGCATCCTGTGTTGTGCTCTCTACAGGTAACGGGTGTTCTCATTAAAAACACACCTGTATCAAATGAATGCACTGATCGTTCTCACGTGCGCAGCTATGGACCAAATTGACGGCATACCCAACACCGATACATCACACATGAAACTCAGCCAACAAAGAAAACAAAAAGGGAAAGTAGAAATCCCTACCTCTCATTTTGTTGGTCACATGCGTTTTCTTTCTCATTCTGTCCCTGCCATGGTCAAAACATTTCCAGCGTCTTATCGTGCACTAATACTAATATACAATATGCGGTCAGGTATCAGAAATGATTTGCTTTACATCGTTTCATTAATTTAGATTAATCTAAATTGTAAATTATGTAATCTCCAATAGGCCTATATGCTATTTAATTCAAAATTGTTTTTCCTGAAAATTCTTATCTATTTCTAGTCTAGTTGTTCTGCCTGTCCAGCCATAGCCTATCTAACCTCCACATTAAACTGTGACTGTCAGAATTTTAAGGAAACTGTCAAACATTATCATGTCTCCAGATCTATTATACATTATTTGTTTGTCCATCCTTAAACAGAATTTTAACTGTGCCTCCAAATATTTGGCTGTAGGCTCCTTCCACATTTTTAAACTCGCATGAGCTCCTTGAAGTAAAATATAACCATAGAGCCCTGCTTTTCCACACAGTTCTTCATAGATCTAGCCTCTCGAAGCACATTAAATTGCTGCATTTAACTTCGAAATCTTTTACATTTTCTTACGGGGGAGCATGCCCTCGGACCCCCATGAAAGGTTTAAGGTCACCCCCCAAAGGTCCGTTTCTTTCTTGGATACTCTAATAAATAATTTCCTATTTAAAGTAACAAGAACTACATTTAAAAATAATATACATGATTTCACATGAATTGCAGTAATTTTTGCACAAACTTCACATACATTAACAAATGGATTTTAGCGAGAATCCACAAGGTAAATAGTAAGCCTAGGCCTATACAGTTACTAATGGTCAGCTAATACTTTTTTGGTGAGATTACAACTCATTCACACACAAGTCATGTAACAGTGTAATAAACTGTAATAAAACTAATAAATATCAAGGTTCCTGTATATACCCTGAAGATGTTACTGCATGAATAGACTAAAGGCATATTTTGAGACCTGAAAGGATGAATGCATCCCACTTCCTGCCTCCCCCTTCCCCACACACACACAGGAAGTTCCCCGCCAGAGGAGGCGCCGTAGAAGGAAGGTGGAGATTGAGGCAGAGAGGGCAGCAAAGAGACGCAACTTGATGGAGATGGTGGCTCAGCTTCGAGAAAGCCACGCTGCAGCTGTTGACAGCCAGAACCAGGCTATAGACCTCACCAAGGTAGCACACCACAGAAAATCCACCCGCCCTCAAAATACTATTACATTTCTTGCTTTATCATTCTTTTCTAATGTGACTAAAATTCCAGGGCCTGCACCACCTCAAGGCCTCTCCATCTTTGACTGTCTTCCCTGGACATCTGGGAACAAACCAGTCACTCAATGCTCAGATGGAACTGCTTCAAAAGGCCTCACCCCCAGGACACAGAGCTAACGGCTCATTGGACGCAGACATGCCCACCATGCGCAGGAGACGTGGGCGCAGGAAAAATGTGGAGGGACTGGAGCTACTTTTTATGGGAAACAAGAGAGCAGAGGGGGTGAGAACAAGTGCTTGGGTGATAGATGAAAGTGTGTATTTGTGTGTGTATATAACCAAAGCTATTAGACAATCACTTATCCCCTTGTTCAGGAGGATTCTGAAGGGATTAAAGTGCCAGGCATGGAGGAGGTTGAGGACATGGCCCACAAACCCGCAACTGTATCTGCTCAGAACTCGCAGACCATGCCCATTGTCTGTGGACTGGAGGGGAAGGGGGCTTCTAACAAACAGCTGACTGACTGGCTACGACAGAATCCAACTTACACCATGGATATGGCTACTTTCACACCAGTATGACTGTTCACATTGCTTTATATGATTTTGTTACTTTTATCTTCATTATATCTTCCCTCTTTCAATCATTGACAGTGATTTCTTATTAACTGCTTCCTCTACCCACTGTAGAAGAGTGAAGAGTTGATGCTGTCGCCGTTCAACAAGCCCAAGCAGAAAAGACATCGCTGTCGAAACCCAAATAAGATTGATATTAACACTCTCACCGGAGACGAGAGAGTCCCCGTAGTCAACAGACGCAATGGACGCAAGGTATTTAGCACGAAGGGTTTTTCACATGTACAAACATGTACCTGACTTCCACCTACGCTGTTGTGCAGGTGGTAAACATCACTTACAGCACGTTTTATTTTTTAATGCACCAGTGATGTAGTCTGTGATACGCAGGTATACGCCGTATATCCACTAGGAAAGGTCAAGGATTTCCGTATACCCACTTACAAATGCTCAAGGATATTTAACATTTCAAACTTTCATTAATGAATTCACCTAGTCTGTGTTTTAAACATAAAACTGTATATAATTAACGTATGCGCATCCACATGACAAGAAATTTGCTCTTTGCTCACCACGAGGTATTGGGCACAGCGTACAGAGAAACGCAGCTCAGATTCACCGCACAGACTTCCGCTAGCTAGTCCTGTTAAAAATATTTTGCTAGCTTTATGAGCATAAAATAAATTGTATTTCCTTTCCACACACTGTATGTGAAACGTACAAAATTGTTTTCATTGTTATAAAGTTGACCCTGTTGGTTAGAGTTGGTAGGTTAATAGCCTAGCTAATAGGATTAGGTTGTTAACTTTGGCAGTAAACTCTTTATTGGTGCTGAAGCACACCCAAATTGCTTTAAATAAGCACTCCTACAAAAAAGAATTTATTTATTTTCTGTCTGGCCAAAGTTTTATCCCTAATGTTAGATTCCCGGTTCCTGAATATCTTTTGAAAGCAATACAGAATGCCTGAGACACTTATTGCATTATATTCTATTATATTTTGAATTACATAAAGACATTAACACCATAATGATACAGAAAAAGCACACAATGTTGCATAAAAATTCACCGGAATGCGGGAAATAATGTGTTTTATGGAAACATTAATGTAAGCTGTTTTATAGTGAGATGTGAAATTTGGAAGGCTTTGTACAGTATTTTATATTCTCCTAAAGGTCACCCCAGCAGTTTTTTAATGTACAGACTAGACTGGCCAAAAGAAATGGCCAGGTTATCTACAAAATTAAATTAACTACTGCATCAGTATTTTATTACAGTGGATGGTGTGTAGACTATTTGTATTTGCCAACAAGGTCTACTCTAGACAGTTCTCGGCCGGTTGGCTTCAAAGTCCAGGGCCGTTTTTCAGTCCAAGTCCGACCCTGCCACTCACCGACCTAATTGTGCTCATTATTATATAGGCCTACTTTGCTAATGCATGTATTCACCTGTAGGCCTACCCATAAAGAAAATACGGTGGTGATGAATTGCACACATGCGTAAAATAGGCTACTTCACGGTCAATGCAGTGTGCGCAAGAAGGCTATATATCTTGCAATATGGGACTCGAACTAGTCTGGTCTCGACTCGGTCTTGCCCTGCCTTGGTAATTCTCTTGACTTGGTCTCGACTCCTCAAAGTCTTGGTCTTGCCTCGGTCTCGGAAAACTCTGGTCTCGGTGAAGACTTGGTTTCGGATTAGGCTGTCTTGACTACAACACTGGTATTTCAGGTGGTCTTGACTACAACACTGGTATTAAGAGAGCAGGTACTAAACTGCCATTACAAAACAGCAAACGGTATTTGAAGCTGCTGGTGCCTCTGGAGCCACGCAAACCTCAAGGTGTAGGATCCTCCAGAGTACTATTCGGCCACCCCTAACCAATGCTCACAAGCAGAAATGGTTGCAGTGGGCCCATAAATACATAGACTAATTATCAAACAGTCTTGTTTATTGATGAGTGCCGTGTAACTCTGGATGATCCAGATGGATGGAGTAGTGGATGGCCACCATGTCCCAATAAGGCTGCGACGTCAGAAAGAAGGTGGCAGAGTCATGTTTTGGGCCGGAATCATGGGGATAGAGCTGGTAGGCCCCTTTAGGGTCCTTGAAGGTGTTTCTATCATGCCCTTTTTGGGACTAAGGCTACCAAGTGTCCTCCACCCTGCCCGCTTCAAGGCAATGGGGAACGGGCAGGACAGCACTTGTTAACTGCCATGGGCTTTGTCGGTGCGGGCACTTTGCTGTTTATCACCGATGCAGCTTCTGGACGCTGTTTCCTTTGTGACACGGGCACAAGTGTTTTACTTGCAACAGACTTGGACATTTTACAACGGAGACATGGCCCTGCACTGGAAGCTGCCAACGGCATCCAGAAGTTTGGAGAGCGCCGTGCAGAAGTGTGTTTTGGCGGGCAGCAGTTTATCTGGAATTTTGTGGTGGCGAGAGTGTCCACAGCCTTGCTGGGTGCAGATTTTCTGTGTGCCAATGGCCTGTTGGTGGACGTTATAAATCAACGCCTCATCAACGTGGAAACTTTTAGTTCGCTCCCATGCTCGCTCAGCGGCTCTAGCTTGTCTCAGTTCTTCAGCACATTCTACTCCACCAATGAGTTTTCACGCCTTCTGGCAGAGTTCCCCGACCTCACCCAACCCACTTTAGCTTCTGAGATGGTCAGACACGGTATGGAGCATCACATAACATAACATAAACAAGACGTCGTTTGAATGAGGCTACAACACCAGATCTGTTACCCAGTTCCCCACAGCCCGTTTGGCTGGAAAAAACATTCTCGAAGGTGGACCTCATCCGCGGTTACCACAAAGTCCCCTGTGCATCCACAAGATACTCCCAAGACTGCAGTCATCACCCCGTTTGGGTTGTTTGAGTTTCTCCGCAAGCCTTTCGGCCTGAAAGATGCAGCACAGACTTTCCCACGGCTGATGGACAATGTTTTGCGTGATTTTCCATTCGTTTTTTGTTTCTGGACAACATTTTGGTGGCCAGCACATTCAGGGACAGACATTTGTCGCACCTCAGGCTTCTATTTGACCGGCTTAAAGATCACGGGTTGATTATCAACCCAGCAAAGTGCCAGTTTGGTGTGGCGTCCATCGATTTCCTCTGCCACCATGTCACGAGTGAGGTCTTAAGGCTGTTAAAAGTGGAGGCGATCTGCCAGTTTCCACAGCCGCCCACAATCAAAGCACTGCAGGAGTTTTTTGGCATTATGAATTTCTACCACAGTTTTATCCCTCATGCAGCCCACCTCATGCGTCCTCTACAAGGCGCTCAAAGGTAATGCTGCCAACCATGCTGTGGAATGGACGGATGAGAGCTAAAGCATTCAACGACACTAAGGGGGGCATTATCGGATGCAACCATGCTGGCCCACCCATCTCCTGATGCACCCATCGCCATCACGATAGATGCCTCAGATATTGCCATTGGTGCTGTTGACGAGCAGCTAGTCGATGGCGTTTGGCAGCCCCTCGCCTTTTTCAGCCACCAGCTACGTCTTGCCGAAAGGAAGTACAGCACTTTGGACCAAGAGCTGCTCAGACTCTTCCTGGCCATACGACACTTCTGTTTTATGCTGTAGGGCCAATCGTTTACAGATTTTGTGGACCACAAACCTCTTACTTTTGCCCACCTTGGCAGGTTTTTGAAGTGCCCGTGAGACGTTTTGACCATGTGGATTTGGTGGGCCCCTTGCCTAACTCACAAGGATTTACTTACCAACTCAATGGTCGACTGCACCCTGTGGGCCCAAGGGCATCCCACTTCAGTCTATTTGCACTGCAGATGTAGCCCGGACATTCGTGGGACCGTGTGTTGCCTGGTTTTGTGTACCTTCCAATATTACATTGGCTTGCAATTCACATCAGAGCTAGGGAATGCTGTTGCCAGCGGCCTTGAAGTGAATCACCCCCAGGCTCTAACGGACTGTGTGAGCACTTTCATCGTTCAGTGCTTCGAGCCAACCTTCGCGACAACAGCTGGGTGGATAGATTGCCTTGGGTGATGTTAGGTTTGCACACGGGACTCATAGAGGACCTGCTTTCCTCCCCGGCTGAGCTGGTTTATGGACAACCCCTGCGTGTGCCCGGTGATTTCCAGCCTGACATCACTTATCGGTGGTCAGCTACCCAGCAGCGGGCTGCACACCTTGAGAGTGCCCAAAGTTTTGTACCAGTACCCACTTCACAGCATGGGTTTGCTCCATCAACAGTCCTAACAGGATTGCAAATCACAGCTTATGTGTTTGCCCATCATGATGCTCACCGTGGCCCCTTGCGGCCTCCTTATGAAGTTCTTTGTCTTTTACATCGAAGTTAAGCCAGACCGTGTGTCAGTGGATCGCCTTAAACCAGCCCACTTAGATATGGACACTCCGGTGATTGTTGCTCAACCCCCAAAGCGGGTCGTCCTCCGATGGCCATTCACCCATCACCATCTGTCACGGAATACGCTATTCCTTAAGCCCCTGCATCAACCCCGAATAACAGTAGTTTTGGCCGTGCGCTCAACGATTTACTTTGCCTGTCTTGGTGAATTTTTGGTGTACCCCAGTTAAGTTACTGTGAGGGACCGAGCCAGGAATAAACAGGGTGTATGTCAAGGTAATATTAATAATGAGGTTTATTTACCCAAAGTATGTACAATTTATAGGATGGGCAAAAAAAAACAAGAATATAGACAAAAATCTTACTACACAAAAATACATCTTAATAAATCAAAAATTAACATAAGGGTCAACTGAAACTACAATAACACACAAAAAAGACCTTACCCCAACACTGACCTAACTAAGACTGAAACAAAACGAGTTGTATATATACACTGGCTAGCCAAACCAAATACAAACCAAAGGGGTCAGAATACAACATGATGATATTTACATTACCCATTTGAACGTTAATAATATTACCTTAGACACCAGTGAAGTTATCTAATTAATATACCCACACATACATACTATATAGCTACTATTAATCACATAATATGTCTTACTCGTGTTATTACAAACATACACCACCCCCGCCAATCCCAACAGGATGAATTATCCTGATCCACTTCCTGTTTGGATACTATAAAAGTTGTTTCCATTGATCAGACTCTTCTTTGCAATTGAGGAGGTCACACCACACTTCAGCCACTGTAACTGAAAGAAACGTTAAACATAACTTAATCAAATGCGTGCACTCATTTAACCAAGAAACTGAATAAAGAAACTAACAATAAACGTGGGAATGTGTAAGTGTGGTGCAGGTACTTCAATTAAATGTGTGGCTGTAGTCACGGCCATCACAGTTACCGCAACAGTTTACAGCGAGAGTTGTGCTATGTAGTTGCTGGATGTTGCTAGGCGACGTGGGCTGTTGAGTAGTAGCCACAATACTACGAGTGATATGTTTTTGTAATTAATAAAAGATCCCAGGTTCTGGCAGTTTTTTTTGTGCGCTGTTAACTGTTTACATCAGAGATAATATAACTTAACAGAGATGTTCCAACAGATGGAACTTCCACATTCTATTTTTAAGAGTAGGGCAACCGAGGGAGTACTTAACTGTGAATGATGACGTTTCACAAGTCTGCACATGATGGCTGTTTCTCAATGAGTTCTTTTCTGTTCTTGCGGACATGTGAAACGTCATCATTAACAGCCAAGTACTCTTCCAATTCACAAGTTCACATCTAGCTAAGAACGGATAAAATACCAGGAAGTGTTCTTGATTAACTGCTTTTACCAAGGATGCATCCAGTGGTGACTTGTGTGTGAACTTGTCAGCGGAATATCCTAGAATGCATTTCGACTCAATTAGCGGCAATGGCAGTTGAGAAAACACACAACAATACTGGCCATACTTTTCGAAATACTACTGTTATTGTGTCACAAAATGCTTTTTTTAAGAGTTTTTGAAGCGAGAATATGTTTTAACTTAAAATATGTGGTCAATTTATCAATATGGAGTCTAGTTTAAAATTTGCTACGATTTTGTAGTTGTGAGGTCCCGCTTACTATCAAGCGTCATTGCTGTCATCCCTAGGTTTTTGCGCAATAGCCTAGAACAATAGCCAAAAATATGCATCTCAATCAAGATCTGAGATTGTTCATAGAATTGATAAACAGCCATGTTCAATTCCAAGAACGCTAGGTACATGTGTTCTTGAGAGGTACGTTCTTGCCGTCCTTCTGAGAATGGTCTTGCAAGAACACAAGGACAGATCTTGATTAAGATGCATATTTTTGCAATACCTAGGGATGACAACACTGAACGTTTGATAGCCGGCGGCCTGTAAGCGGGACGTCACATCTACGAAATCGTTGAAGCAAATTTTTAACTAGACTCCATCTTGATAAATCGACCACAGATTTGAAGTTGAAACATATATTCTCGCTTCAAAAGTACTTAAAACAGCATTTTGTATCCCAATAACAGTAGTATTTCGAAAAGAATGTAGAAATGATAAGTAGAATTGGAGTACTTAACTGTGAATGATGATGTTTAACAAGTCTGCAAAAACAGAAAAGAATGCATATAGAGAAACATTCTTGAATGTCTTCCTACTCCAACACACCTGATTCTAATGACTGGGTCGTCATCTAGCTCTGCAGAAGCCTGATAACAACCCATTCATGTAAATCAAGTGTGTTGGAGCAGGGAGACATCTTAAACACGCAGGACAGACCACAGGACCAGGGTTGAAGACCTCTGTTCTATTCAATAAAATGTTTGCTTGTTGCTTTTGTTTTTGTGCCTATGTTCATGAGGCAGACACTTCGACTATTTTGTTCTGCTCACCCATAACCTGTTTCTCAGATGGGCGGTGCTATGGCTCCACCAATGAAGGAGCTCCCCAGATGGCTTTTGGTCAACCCAGATTTTGCTGTTTCTCCTGACTGGACAGACATTGTTAAGCAGTCGGTAAGTAGCCGGTTGGTAATTTGTGACAAAATTCTCAATTTAATATTTCCCTGTAACTGACTTCTTTAATGTAGGCCTCTAACTGATGAACCAACTGTTTGCCAGGAGTTGCTAACGCAAATACCCTCCTTCTTGTTTCTCCTCCAAGGGTTTCTTGCCAGAAGCCATGTTTCACCGCTTGCTGACAGGTCCCGTCATAAGAGAAGAGGGCATCCGTAGGCGTGGGCGACGACCCAAGTCTGAAAATGCAAAAGCAACTGCTGCAGTGCAAGCAGCGGCAGCTGCTACTCAGGCATCATTGTCCCCCACTGCAGGTACACAACTAACAGTTAACAAGCTGCTTCCACTACACATCAGCTGATTGTCAATAGTGGTTTGGGGCACTATACAAGTGTATGCAGTCTAATACACAATTGAGTCCCTTTTATAAAGACTGCAAAACATAACTGTTTCTGCTTCCCCCTAAAGCACCATGTGACTTTAGAAGTCACTAATCCCAGTCTGACAATCACTGATACTCTTGGCATTGAAGGGAGAGGTGTAGTTAACACTGTTTTTATTTTGGTACTGAAAGCTGATTATTGTTGTTGTTGTCGTCGTCGTCTAGGAGGCCTAAACCCTCTGCTGCTCAGTAGCCTGTTTGGAGGTGTGGACATATCTACCCTGCAAAGCCTGCAGTCTCTTCAGCTGGCTGCGGGCCTCATGGCATTCCCTCATTCCAGTGACCCCAAGCAGGCTGCCGCCTCCATGCTGCCCCTCATGCTTCCTGGCATGGGGGCACTGCCTAACATGGCTGCCACCCTTCCTGGCATGTTTGGACTTGGAGGCCTCTTTAATGGCAGTCTAGCCCCAGCTGCTACCACAGTGACAACCGGATCCTTGCAGAGGAAGGGAAATGGAACATTCACAGGTGAGGGAGGAGAGGGTGCCGAGGCCAAGAGGAGTAATGAGGAGCAGGAGGAAGAAGACTGCAAGGAGGAAGGTATGGACACAGTCAAGCCGATGATGACTGAGGAGGAAGGTGCAGGAGAGGCAGAAGAGAGTAGGATCAACATAGACCCAGCCCTCCAGGCCCCTGTTGCAGCTGATTCATCCACCGACCTGTCTGTAAACGGTGACGCGGCCGCTTTGCTGGCAGCAGCAGGCATTTCTGCTAATGCACTGGCCTTCAACCCCTTCCTGCTGTCCACCATGGCTCCCGGCCTTTTCTACCCCTCCATGTTCATGGGGGGGCTCAGTCTACCAAGCTTCCCTGCCAGTGCCTCCAGCATGGCCGAGCTTCAAATCTCCATGGCCGGAGCCTTAGGGAGGGACACGCCTGTTTGCAACCCCACCAAGAAAGAGGAGCAGCAGGAGGACGGCAGAGGAGCGGTGGACACTGTTAATGCAGAAAGCAACGACTTGACAGATGAGAAAGGAACAGATGATGAGGTGGCTGGAGAGGAGGAGAACACAGCAAAAGAGAACTGTGACTGATCCTAAAAAACACATACTGGATACCTGGATGTGGACATTTTCTTCCCCCTAGCTTTCTATCTGTGCCTCCACTAGTAATGTCTATAGTTTATGCCCTTTTGCATTTCCCAGACAGTTTATTTCCTGTGTCACAAAGTTCTGTCAAGTCTCTCACACAGCAGAAAGGAATTTTTATTTTTATTTAGTTAATCTGCATGTACTGTGAACAGTGCAGTCTTTGTCGAATAGAAAGTCTCCATGATTTGTTGAAGTACTACTTTCATTCATCCCAAAGTTTGATAGTTTGTTTTAATTGTTTTAATTTTTGTCAAGATTGTTGGCAACATCTCATTGAAGGGAAGGAAGCTCCCCGGGGCATTTTAACATTCTCACATGGCATTATGACTGTTCGCCTGTCTGACCAAGCTGCTGCAAAGGAATTGTGGGTATTGGAGTAAACTTGCTCCTACTCTTAAATAGAGCAGGTTTTTGTAGTTCTCACATATTAAATCCTGACTGTCTTAAACTCAGTCATACACACTGATGACCACACCCATTATGAACCAGCACTGCATTTATCTGCAAATACATTTATTTGATCAAGACATCATTCAGGATGTTTCTCAACTGTTACAAACAAAGTAAAAGCCTTAGTTTCAATTGACCTATGCTCTGTGTGCATGTGCGCTGACCTCATGTTGTTCTCCAGTCCCACACTGTTAGATAACATTCTACTGCCTCCTGGGATGCTCTGTCAGTTAAGACCGAGCTTGACCTGTGTTTGGAGCAGAAATCTAGACAGGGATGTGATTTATATATTATCATATTTTAGTTGTATTTCATTTTACTCAATATATTTGATAAAGTCTATAGGGGGGTGGGTCAGGGGTGGTTCTCTCATCTCTTCATTAACAGTAACATAATCTATTCTCCCTCCTGTTGACCATTCTGTTCACATCCTCGTTGCTTTAGACCAATTGCTGCTGATTCATATTATATCTCCAAGACTGTTGATCTAGTCACACACACTGTCACAGGCCTGACCAGAACAGGACCTTAATATTTACAAATCTCAATTAAGTACACCAGTAATACTCGAAAGGCATGGCTGCCATTTCAATTGTCTCTGATTATGGTGGCAAGTCTCAGGCCTCTTTGTTGAACAGAGCCAAGTGCTTGTACTCTCAGAACTGCAATGTTGGTTCTAGTAACCTAGCCAGGGTGGGTTGGGGGTGTGTGTGTGGTGGGGGGGGCTTCTTCCACACCACCACCAGATATCATCCCATTCAACCTTTTTTTTTGGATCAAATATTTATGCTGTGGAATGCTTGCACTCCCCTTAAAGCTGAGACAGCAATAACTAAGGCAGCTTTTGAATGTTCCAACATAACTTTATTAACACTCGACTACACAAGATTATGAATAACCACACAAGTCGTATAAATAGAAGCTTGAACTGAATCTGTAAATGATAAGTACTGCAATCAATTTTGTCTCGCTCTGTTCCTGTTGATGCACTGTTGAGTAAGAAAAATCAGGTACCTTTATTACTTGGCTACTTTCTTGAGAAAAAAAAAAGACTTTGTTACTTTTAGCCAGCAAGCTGAAAAAGCATTACCTCAAAATTCTTATCTAGACTTAAAGTTTACAAACAAGTAACATTTTTGTTTTTGTTTTTGGTGTGTATTTTCTTTATGAAGACGTGTATGATGAATTGTGTAGCGATGCTTTTAATAAAAGTGAATCATGATATTCGTCTAGTAAACCCCAACAGTCTATTTACGTTATTTGTTTTTGTCTTCTATATGAATGAACCCCATTTTTGCTGAATTATTAGAGGTTCTCTGAATAAATGTCAGGAGGAATTGTGGTCAGTTTAAAAATAGTGTTTCTCCAAAGAGAGCCTAAATTGCAATTTATACCATTTGTATGGGTCCTTGAAGAAGCAACCCTAATGTTAATGCCTTATTTTTGTACTAGAAAACTATTAAAAGTGAATCAACTGCTGGACCAAATTTGCTTTAATTTTGCATGCAGATACTACATTGTGGCCTGTACCTGAACTTCAATGTTGTTAATCTTTCATTATTAAGCTTAGCTCTGATTGGCTTGTTACATTTAAAAATACCTGACTATGGGGTGATCTGAAATAAAGGCTGCAGATTAGATTTAAAAAAGCCTAATTTATTAAAAGTTGATGGAAAATGTATTGTGTGTAATAATTTGGATCAAAATCAACTGTACTTTAAAATACAAAGTTTTACTAACTGGGATCAGGTTTTCCATTTTACTTTTGTACCGGATTTTCAAAGCAACACTGGATTGGATCATCTTGGTCCAGATAGAAACTTTTGACCAAATCCAGGTTACCAGTGTTCTAAATATGACTACATAGAGTATCACAATGTAGTCTTAAACTGACCTTACACTAGAGGACTTTGAAAAGATTATAGAAAGACTTCTAAAAGACAAGTCTGACACTGACCAGACACACAATGACTCTGAAAAGACTCTAAAAATCTGACACCTTGCGTTTTTGGCTTTAATAAAATGACAGCTGCTGCTGTTAAAAGTCGTTGTGTAGGCTATTTTATGGAACCCCTTAGGAAGAAAAAAAAGTAGGATTCAAATAAAAATATCCATTCATCTTCATTCGCTCATCCATAGTCGGGTCGCGGGGGCATTAGCTCCAGCAGGGAACCCCAAACCTCCCTTTCCCGAGCCACATTGGAAAGCTCTGACGTGAGCCTGTTCTAGAAAAAATGGTCTCACATGTTGCAATCTTCTATGCCCTCAAGTGCTTTTTCAACAGATGATTTCTCATTTGCAGAAAGGTAGTTGAAAAAGGAGCATATCAAGGCGTCTTTGTCCACTGAGTCAATTCCGTGGGTGCTTGCCAAGATGAAAGCTTAACTGGAATAAGACCATGATCTATTAAGCCTTTTGCCCAAATTCTTCCTAGTTTGCCATTCAGCCTCAGTAAAATCGGGCTGCAGTCTTGGCAAACTCCTCGTTCCCCTCACATTGTTGCAAGAATTCCTCCCAGAAAGCGATGTAAACTTCCCTTGACATTGCGTTATCATCTACGTCCTTCTCGTTTTTTAATTCCATTTTTACACAGAAAATATCAATATGGTCCTGAACATTTACCCGACATAGGAAAGCGAACTGCACAGGTCTTGGATTATTATTTAAGTGCTCAGTTGGTTCTGGTTGTGATACTGATTGTGGCAGAATACCTTCTAGCATTGCAGACTGATCTTCTTCCGTCGGGTTACTCTTTTCCCAATCCTAGAAACACGGTAAGAAGGATTTTCAAAATATGCCACAGTCCAGGCTTCTCATTTATAAACGTTGTGTAGTGTACACACAAAACGGGGCTAGAAACGTGCGTTGGCCACTACACGCAAATATTGTGATCTATAAAAAAATAAATCACGACGGGCTGGACAAAAATGCAATATCAATATATTTCGCGATCTAAACTTTTTCGAGTTTTAAACTAATTTCCAGTATTTCGATAAGCTATACATTTGTCACTGAATGACGGGCGCAGCAGTCAGCTCTAATGGCTCTTACAATGCGACAATTTCGCGTATGCGACTAAATTTCTTGGTGTGCAAACATTAAAAAATATTTAGGCCCACGTTGTGCAAGTGACTTCTAGCCATTATGTTCGCAGCTCTGCTCAGTTGGGCATTGTTATGAAATCCCTGTGCACAAGGACAATCGTGCGGCGCGCACTGTGGTTCCACTCCCAACAGGGTGAGTGCGTAACTGTGTTAATTGTTACCATAACTACACTCCATCCATCCGCGTGGAAAAGTGTGTTTAACTGTTCAAATCGGGTCTCGGACTCGGAGCTGAACAGAAACACACTCCCATATTACCGGGTAGCTACCTCGTCATTACAGCTAGCTATGCTAACAGGCAAAACTGGTGGGGAAAAAATGCCGGCGAACGATACATGCTCGTATGGTTAATCGTGAATGTGTCCCACGTAGAAGGGGACGTTCTGGGGACGTTGCGCAACGTTCCCTATAAGTTCTATAAAGGTGACCAATGTCCAACATTTACATAACATTGGCGACGTTCCTAAAACGTTATTTTGGTTGTGATAGTGCTGCAGTGCATAGTTCCCTTTATGACAGTTGGGGAACATTTCATTTTGGTTATTTTATGGTCATTTTTATTTTATGGTATTTGGGTCTAAATTGGTCATATAAGACTTTATGGAGACGTTCCGTTTAGGTTATTTTATGGTCGCACACTCGCACTGCAACGTTACAAACAATTTGGACTAAAACCACAAACCCCAAGTTAGCTTAGTGGTTAAGATGTTGGGTTGGAGTTAATTGTCTTTCTTTATTTCGCGTGATCGAGACCCGATTGAAACTCAGAGCATCAAGATATTGCATTCGTTTTTGGCTTAGATGAGCAGAAAATACGCCGACACTCCCTGAAACGCTGCTGTCGAACTTAGACACCATGCATGCCGCCCACGCCTAGACTAAAGTGATTAGACACATAGCAGTTCTAGGGAAAGGTTTAGCGAATGGGTCAATCTGGTCCCCCCCAATGTCAAACTGGTTCCGACGCACCTGCCGAGCCACATCAGCGAGCTGTGACTGGGGGATCCCGAGACGTTTCCAGGCCAGTTTGGAGATATAATCTTTCCACCTGGTCCTGGGTCTTCCACGAGGCCTCCTCCCAGCTGGACGTGCCTGAAACACCTCTTAAGGGAGACGCACAGGAGGCATCCTTACTAGATGCCCGTTCCACCTCAACTGGCTCCTTACGACGCAAAGGAGCAGTGGCTCTACTCAGAGTTCCTCACGGATAGCTGAGCTTCTCACCTTATCTCTAAGGGAGACCCCAGCCACCCTTCTGAGAAAACCCATTTCTGCCGCTTGTACCTGTGATCTTGTTCATTCGGTCATGACCCACCCTTCATGACCATAGGTGAGGGTAGGAACGAAAATTGCCTGGAAGATCGAGAGCTTTGCCT